>CAUYSK010091856.1:0-62344 GCA_963575035.1 Avahi laniger
GAGCTGTGAAAGTAAGAATCCTAGCACTGAATATTTGATTATGGATTCATGTATTCTTAGTTGACCAGCCAAACTGTGGCTCACAGAGATATTGTGTTTATCTAGAACTCACTGGTCCAGAGAGTTTTCCTTTCCAATGCCTTACTTGACATCATTTAAAACTCAGCATATTTTTATCCTTTAAAAATACAAAATATAGGCCATTCTGAGGTGGCATGTCCTCACTATAATGATTGGCTGGAGCTGAGAATTACAGTTCCCTTTATGTAGGGTTTATATTCTCCAATTTGACAAAGTACTTACCACTTCCTAATAGATCAAAAAAATATAATGTTAGGCTACGATTAAAGATTGCCTATGAATTGTGTCTTCTTATAGGCAGTAGTAATTGACTTATAAGGGATCCAACAGGGACCGATGGGGACTCAGCAGACTAGAGAGGACATGCCCTGTCCAAGGGGGACAGCTCACACCCACCTGGCCCACCCCACCCAGCCCCCCATCACAAGCAATCCCTGATCTACCAATTTCCAAGTCACAGAGAAAACTACTACATGAAAAGGGAAGCACCTATTAGAGAGTGATAAAAGCACTGTCCTGGAAAACAAAGAAACAGGGGGCAAAGGTCAGAGCAGGGTGATGGCAGACCGAGCCCCCTAAGGTGAATGCCTGGTAGAATTCCTCTCATTTATACTGAGTCTGCCTAAGTTAGGTCAACCTTTACTGAGCACGGTGGCTCCTCTATGGAGGAGGCTTTGCTGGAGAATGGCCAAGCATTTGCTGCTCCATTTTCAGGAACGTGTGTCATCTTTACTCAAAGTAAGTCCTCCAGCACCACTTCTTTTAAAAATTAGAAGAATAAATTTTATATTTTCCATTACAAAAGTAATGCAAGCTCATTATAGAAAGTTGAGAATTGCCTAAAAGTGAAAGGAAATTTAAAAATTACTTAGACTCACCATCACTGTTAATAATTTGGGGCAATTCTCTTCTGGTCATTTTGTTATACGCACATGTACAGGTGCACATATAGACACACATGGACTCATATACAGATGCTCCTCAATGTGTGATGGGCTATGTCCCAATAAACTTTGTAAGTTGAAAACATCATAAATTGAAAATGCATTTAATACACCTAAACTACTGAACGTCATAGCTTAGCCTAACCTACCTTCGACATGCTCAGAACATTTGCTTTAGCCTATAGTTGGGCAAAATCATCTAATGCAAAGCCTATTTTACAATAAAGTGTTGAATATCTCATGTAATTTATTGGATACTGTACACCATAGAGTACAGTATCGGCTGTTTACCCTCATGATCTGACTGACTGGGAGCTGACCGGCATCCTGTCAGAGTATTGGGGTACATGTGGCTAGCCAGGGAAAAGATCAAAATGCAATATTCAAAGTGCAGTTTCTACTAAATGTGTATTACTTTTGCACCATTATAAAGTTGCAAAATTGTAAGTTGAACTCTCATCAGTTGGGGACTGTATGTAACATTTATATATGTACACACATTGATTTATAGCATTACATATACTGATTATTTTTTGAACATAAGAGTTACATATGTGCTCATTTTAGGAAATTAGAAATTATAGAAAATATAAAGAAATATAAAGAAATCACTATAAATTAGAGTCTCACCACCCAGTGATAACATAATCTTGTGGGTTCTTGAAATGCCTTGGACATTCCCCTCGGGTCAAGGAATTACTCATTTGTTGGTGCAGGACCATTCTTCAGAATGATAGGGGCTGTGCTAATACTCAGTATCAGTGGTTAAGAGCTGCTACAGAGCTGTGAAAGTAAGAATCCTAGCACTGAATATTTGATTATGGATTCATGTATTCTTAGTTGACCAACCAAACTGTGTATTGATATATTTGCTTACTTTTTTATCTACACATTTTATACACACACACACACACACACACACACACTCCAGATTTTTCAGCATAATATACACCAGAATGATCACAGTCCTGGATGGAAGATAAATGGAATGGGGAACTTGTAACAAACACAGTCTACTGCTAAGTAGTTTATTAGTTTACATTTTTTAAAAAAACCAGCGACTCAGATCATTCAGTATGATTTTTAAATAAGCAGAAAATGACTCAGCATCCTTAAATGACCGCTACGTTATTCTCTGCAGCTGAGACTTTAAGAACAGGACAAGCTCTGATGTGCTGCATCTCTGGCACAACACCACCACCACGCCCCTCACTGGTCTCCCTGCCTTCAGCGTGGGTTTCACTAAATCCGTGCTCTGCAGGAGAGCTCCATTGATGCTTTCAAGTATAACCTTCCCCTTGTCCTTGGGATGAGGCTAAACTCCTTATCAATGGGATTTAAGGTAGTTCCAACCTCATAACAGACGGTGTGAGGATTCAGTGAGTTACTGCTTGCAGAGTGCTTTGGAATAGTGCACAGTAAGCATTGAATGAATGTTACCTGTCATGATCACTCTCTTCTACAATCCACGTTCTTTCCCCATATTGTGTGGAACAAGGTATGGGTAAGCCCCAGATTTGTATCATTTAGGTCTAGTCCCTGGGAAGGAAGATATTTTCTCTTTTAATCTTCAGTTGGGAATTAAAGGAAAGGACTGCAGTTGGTCTTGTCCGAGCCACATGCCTGCACTGGTGGGTGGGTAGGGTTGGAGTCTGTCATCAGGAGGTGTGGGGCATACAGGGTGGTGGCCAGGATGATGCAGGACAATGAGCCGGATGTCCAGGCATCACCTCTTCCCTTCTCCACACTGTCTTGCTCTCTCCTGCAGATTATCTGCTCCTGATTTACAAAAACTTCGTTTTCTCTTCTTGAAATCTATTAAGGATGTCATATAGTTTCTCATTCTTAAAATGTTATACTCCTTCCTCCTGTCTTTAGCACAATGTTCCGTTCCCTTAATCTGGTGTATTTTGCACAGGTCCCGTGCCTGGTGTGTTTGTTTATATAACCATATGCCAAGCAAGTAAATCTAGTGTGTCATCAGTAAACAACTTTATTCCTTCCTCCTATCCTTTATTTTTCAGGTTATTCTTAGAAAATAAGAAGTCATTTCGTAACTGCTTAGCTCAATAAGTAATAGTCCCAGTTCACTGTTATATTAACAACTTCCATATTACTGTAAAATTGAACCTCCTTCCAGCCCCCGGCTCAGGCTTACTTTGGGGAGAAGGGGACTTCTCTATTTCTTCTATTTCCTCTGAGGGAGCGTCTCCTCCTCCCCCGGTGTTCACTAGGCTGCCTCAGGGTGCTACGCAAGGTGTGGTATTGCAGCAGAGTAATTGCAGAAGCAACATCAGAATCTGATTTTCTTCCAGTAAGCCAGACATAAAGAATTTGCAAAATGTAAAACAATTCCACTCGTCTAACTAATTTGTTTGATTTTTTTTTTTTTTGGAAAATGTAGTTATTTCTCATAAACATATGCTATTTATGTTAACACATCATACATTTATTGTTGTTAGTGTAAAATGAATTAATACATTTTAATTTTTCTCTGTTTTTATTTCAAATATTATATAATTGCATGTAGATGTGTCCCAAATAAGCCAGAGTTCTTTGGGCTCCTCAATAATTTTTAAGACTGTAAAGAGGTCCTGAGAGAAAAAGGTTTGAGAACCTCTCTTGAAAGACTTTGGGCCTCAGGATGTGGATGTACCAACTTTAAACTTTACGGTTGTAATTCTACGCGGAGATTTGTGTCTGTCTTCATTTCTCTGTAATGGCAGTCCGCTGGTATTGTGAGCTCTGCGATGCCCAGTCATAGGAGACCCTTTTAAATTCCCAGCCAGGACATTCGTTGTCTTCTGGGTATCACTTAGGAGCTGGGGGTCTGGGAATGAGTGAGGGGCCTTCTAACTGTGTGGTCCTGTCTTGCTGCTATTTCCATGCTGCCAACCACTGTCATACGTCATTCGTCGGCATGGAACATTCATCAGGAATTTACCTCCCAGAGGTCCAGCCAGGAAGCTGGGCAGAAATGTGTTCTACCCACAGACTCTCCAATCTATCTGGAGGATTTTGTCATCTATTTCCCCAATGCCCCGTTCCTGCCAGCCCACCCCATAGTGGGTGATTGGCGTTGGGATCTCGCAGAGATCCATATCTCCTACTCTCTTTCTGTCTTTGATTATCCCTGAGTTTCTTTCCCAGTGCCTGTCTTGTATAGCAAGACATGTTCTTCCCCCACATGCTGTATGCTATCTGCTCTGTGGCTCATTGTAAAAACTCAAGCTTTCCAAACTTGGCTCATTGATGCTCAAAGGTCAGCTTTTGATGTCAAAGAAAACACTTTTTCTTTCCACTATATGGCTCTTGCAATTGCATGACAATTTTTGCACTATGGGCTTGAGAAATGTCTCTTTTGAAAGGGAAAGTTGAACGAAGGCTTTTTCCTCTGGTCTCTGTCTACCAGAGTAGGTAGAGGGTTACTGTTGTTTGGAGTGGTGGGGAAAAGAGTAGGGCAAAAGGGAAGAGGGGAGAAACACCATAGTTTAAAATCGTTACCATGTTGTTGAGAATATCTTAATGTGGGTCCACAGAACCCACTGTGGCAAGTCATATCCACTGTCTTCTGTGGAGTCCAGAGGTCAGAACAGAAGAGCAGATGATCTGTTCATGGGATGCTTTCTCAGCATTTCAGGGATATCTTTGCAAAGGGTCTGCTTGGTGTATGTGCTTGCCCCACACTTAATTTTTGAAAAACTGCCTACATACAGCTCCAGAGGTGGACGATGGAAACCACTTTATAGTATGTGATCCAAGTTCTCCTGACCACAGCTATGGGACCAGGGATAGACACCCTTGACCCAAAATGTGGCAAATTGTATTTTCCGAAGATATCCATAGCAATAACTTCCATCAGCATGCCTTTATGACAATGTAAACTTGCTACATTTCCTTCAAAGAATAGCAGACTCTGTGTCGCTCCATTCCCCTGCCCCCCTGAACTTGAGCAAAACTTCATGAATGTGCTACCCAGAGAGAACAACACTATGTGACTTCTGAGACTATATCATGTAGGGTGAGATATTAATAGCTTTTTCCTGGCTTTCTCTCTTAGTATCTTCCTCCTGCTTGCCCCCACTCTCTTTCTTTCTCTGGACTCTTCCTCTTAGAACCCAGCTGTCATGCTATGAGGAGGCTCAGGCCACATGGAGAGGACACAGGTAGCCTCCCAGACGATAGCTCTGTTGAGGTCCCTAGTTAGCATTGATAGCCAGGCATGTGAGTGAGGAAGCCTTTGAGATGACTCCAGCTCAGCTATTGTCTGACTGCACCCACATAAGGGACCTTGAGTGAGAACTGTCTGGCTGAGGCAATGATTGTTGTTGTTTTATGCTATTATGTCTGGGGTATTTTGTTATGCAGCAGTGAATAGCTGATACACAAAGTGAGTCATTATAGAGATTTTTGGGTTTTCTCCCAGTAACTTTGGAATTGAGGCACAGAGAGATTATGTCAACTAGCCACAGGGGCTGGACAGGAAAGGTTATACAGACTGAATTGCTGAAAGTGTCATTTCAGCCCAATTTAAACGTGTAAAAGGAACCGTACACAAAAGAAACAGAGATTTGCAGAGAGCAGGAGATGAGAGCACATGACATTGAGAGAGAGAGGGAGAGAGTGTTGGCGTGGTTCTGGATGACTTTCTGTTTCTTAGCTTTCATGAGGCCTGGTTATATGTCAGGTCTTATGCACTGTGAGATGCTTTTATAACCCATAATAACAAAAAATAATGATAATTGTGAGGCCCGGTTATACATTCAGGACTCATGTCCTATGAGATGCTTTTATATCCCATAATAATGATAATAATAATGAAAAATAATTGTATTCTTATTTTTTGCTGCAACTAATCTGAGATTTTGTTCCTTGTCACCAAATGCCTCTTGAATAAGATGTCCGCTGACCAATGTGAGATAGAAATGGCCACACCACTGGCTTCACACACAGTAAGTCAGCTGCAGAAAGGTTCGCCCGCTTTTAAAAAGGACCACATTTTGATAGTTTTACCGTGGTAATAGAGAAAGGAGTCTTTGTAAATCCCCAATTTTTAGCTCTAAACACAATATGGTGGCCGTGGTGGTCGTCGGTGCTGCTCACTGGGTATTTCCTATTCTCCACCTTCCTGGGACACAGGAGAGTCACACTTCGTGGCCACCCTGTGATAGAGTGGGACTGTGCAGCCAATCCAGACAAGAAGACGTGTGTAGCAGTGATATGTGCCACTCTCGGCTACCATTTAATTGTCCTCGCCGGATCCTCTAGAACTCTCTTTTCTCTCTGCCACGGTGACAGGTGGCATTGCTGAGAGTGGCTGCTCCACCTGTTTCTGGGCTCTTGAGTAAGGATGAGGAAGTACAGCCGATGTCCTGGCTGATCTACAACAGAGTGGGAGCAGCAAACAATCCTTTGCTGTTTCAGGGAGATTTGGGAGTTGTTTTATCACTACAGCATAATCCAATCTTTCTTGCCTGATTCAGTGACTCCACCTCAAACACAACCAAGAAGGTGGGGGCTTCCAGGACAGCCTCCCCGAGCAGCTGTTTCTACTGGTCTCACGATAGCTGCCATCTCGCCTTCCCAAGAAGTTCCAGAGGAGCAGCTCTCTGGTTCTCCTTCTATGCCTGAGGGTACAGATCTTGTTCTGTGTCCCCATCTTATCCCTGTTCTCCTTTCTCTTCAAATGTTGACATACTTAGGTTTGTGCAATCTTTAAAGATTTCCATTCAACCTTATGATGCTGTCCAGTAGGCACGTAATTTCTCTTCTATTTAAACTTTTCTGTAGGTAGTTTATACATACTGCCTCAGTTTTCTCTTTACTTCCTAAATACTTAATCCTCTGTAAACTCATTTTTGTTCTAATCTCTTCACTGAAGCTGCTTGCCTAAAATTGTCAGACTACATAGACCAAAGCTACTCTGATCCCCAGAATTCCAAGTCTTTATTCTTGCTATAGGGTTATAAATTTCAAAACTGGAAAAAAAAAGGCACAATAATGTGCTTCTTGAACTGTAACGTGCAGAGAATCACCTAAGGATCTCGTTAAGATGCAAATTCCAGGGTCCTACCCCCAAAGATTCTGGTTCAGAAAGTCAGGGGTGGGCACTGGGACCTGCATTGCAGTGAGCTCCCAGGGAATGCTGCTCTGGCTGCTTTTTGGACCACACTTTGAGCAGCACTGGGTTAGATGACAATTTTTAAGACCAATATACGGGCCAGCATCCCTTATGTAGCAGAGAAGGTCTTCTCTGTGATTGCTCTGACGAACCGGCAGGAATAGCTCTTATAAATTGTCCAAGAAAGAATCCTTAAGGTACACACAGTTGGAAATGAGTCTCTGTATACTGCACTTGCCACGCATCTCCAGAACTTGGACTTGAGGTTGTGATTGAAGCTCGAGGTGAAAAAATTGTTCTTCTCTTTGTGGAAAGAGCTCTGGTGCTGAAACACACATCTGAGCTCTATTTCTAAGGACAAAACACAGTAAAATAATGAACTGTTTAGAATTTTCTGTGAAAATGCATTCTTTGGGATTTCTTTGACAGCCAAGTTGTTGATTTTGGGAAATCACAAAAAAGTCAAACAGACAAGACAGTTTTCTGAGGACCTTGTTCTTCCTCATGTTCAATATTTTTGCTTCCTCTGCAGCCATCCCGTTAACACAAGGGTAGACATGCTGCCAACTGGGAAGACACCATCCCAGAAGCGGTGGCTCCGGCTGGGGGTTTTATCCATCCCCACACCCACCCTACCCTTCTGCCATGGACCATTCTGGCTAAGCCCACCAGTGCCCAGCAAAGTCTTGGCAAAGTTACAGAAAACAGAGAGTAAAGAGGCTGAGAGACGTTTTAGAGGTTGCCTGGGTCTGGATCACTCATTTTGTTTTAGTTGAGAAAACTGAGATTCGAGGAGGATAAATACATTTTTCTAGATCACACAGCAAAATGCTGGCAGAGCCAGTCCAATGAACAAGGTGTCCTGACTCCCAGCCCAGTGCTCTTCAAGTACATCTTGTTCTCATGGGATGAGACAGTTAAGATGGGCAGGACAAGGATTGGTACTCGGATGCTCTTTCAGCTACCTAGGAGCCTAGATATAATTAGAGTATCGTTTTGTGATAATTAAATGATATAATAAGGGATGCAGGAAGGATCTTGAGTCTATCTTCCCCAATGGTTACAGAGGAGAAAACCAAATCCCCGAGATGTCACTGGCCAACACATCCATGATATAAAAGTTACTTTTATATACACATCCATGAAATAAAAGTTACTAGAATAAGATGAGGAAACTAAGACCCAATATTAACGTCATCTCTTAATCTTCTGGCACTTTCAAGGTGTTTGTTTTCCAAGCTCTGCTCCCAAACCCTTTCTGATTTTTCCATTCCCGACATTTTCAGCCCAAACCGTGAATGTCCTAGGTGTTCTTAGATCCTTACAGGAAAATCTTTCTTGCTCCCTCCTAGAGGTTTTAGGCTTCATTCTTGTGCTTAAAGAAGAAAATTAGTGTCTAAATTGACACTGCCAGTGAAAAGCTGTCCAAGACTCTTAAATTCTCAGCTTCCAACATTAGTTTTCTTTGGCTTTGGCTTGTTAATGACGGTATATTAAAACCTCATTTATTCAGATTTTACCAATTTGGAATTAGCAACAACTGTGACAGGATCTATATTAAGGTTTACCTTTGAGAATCAAACAGAAAAGGTTGAACAAATTGTTAGAGTTAGGATATTTAAAGGGAGATATTTAGTCTATTTAAGAAAAGTCTTTTAAAGTATTTTAGAAGCATCATTTAAAACATGTTCAGAACTCTCTGACCCATACCTCTTGACCCATACCTCATTTTAATTTTAATTACATATTATTCTTAAATGTTCAATAAAGGAGGTCTCTTGAGAGTTTCTAATTTAGTCTTTACACACACACACACACACACACACACACACATATTTGTAAGCATCATAACTAAATAACACTTCTCTTAAAAATTCTCCAATTCGTAATTTTGTTTTCCTTTGGATTTCCTTCTAACAGTGGATATAGATTAATAAAGCTTTCCTATACTTGTACTATGTATACGTGTGTGTGTATACTTGCCATGAGTCATCATGAGTTACAGATATTATAACTTAGAAGTAACTGCGCTATAATAGTGATTGCTGTAATGGTAAATACATTTCAGAATATGTGTGGTTATGTGTTACAATGCACAGGAATAATAAACAGATTTATAACTTTGTCCTAGGTAATGAATTCCATTGATAGAAGAGAATAAAAGAATTTTTGAATATAAGCCCAATGCATTCAATGAGAAGAATTTTATTTACAAGGGAGTTGGGGAGTTGGTAACAGTACGATTGTCTGTGGAGTCCAGGAACTATGGAGATGCTGAAACTGGGTGTTTGGCCAACTGTCCTGTTTGGCAACACTTTGTTTGCTAAACCCGAGCCCACTGGTATCTAGGCTCTGGTGAAAATTCAGAAACACAGAACAACAGATGACTTTACCAGCAAAAGCAAATATGTGCCAAAGAAAATAATATTTAAAACCTGTCCAGATAAAGAGAATCTTGAACAAAACTCCAAATCTAAATCATTTTTCATGGTATAATCTGATTATCTGGGTTAAATGGCCTGGATATTTGACTACCAGTACTCTCTAATCACCCACGGTAACTAAAGAACTACTCTAAAATCAAACTAAGACCTAATATCCAAGAATAATAAACAGTGCTGGAGTAGATGAGTATGGAAACAAAGTCAGAACATCCAGTTCTGCCTTGAATTGGGATACCTTGTCCACGGGTACTTGACCTTCCTATATTCCCTTTGTTCCCCATTTTAAAAAGCATTATTGTAGTTTAATTTGTATATCATAAAATTCACCTATTGTGATAAATACACTTTAGTGATTTTTAGTAAATTTATTGAGGTGTGCAACCATCACCACAATCCAGCTTTAAAATACTCTCATCACCCTAAAAGTTCCCTCACCCCTGTTTGCAAATAATCCTAGCTTCCACCCCCAACTCCAATGGTCTTCTACATTCTTACTCACTATTTAATTACCTTTGGTTTTGACTCTGTAAAAGTCAGCACATGGCTACTTAAAGAAACACAGGTTATGTTGAAACGGCTTTATTTTTTTAATCCATAAATATCTGTTACGACAAAAGTGGAAAAATCCTTAAGACTAAATCTTACTAAAGTGATATCTGTTTACAGTACATATAGAATGTGCTTTGACAGGTAAGTAGAATGACGAGATTTGTACAGAGATGCAGTTGTGAGAGCACTGCTCATCATGAAGCTTACATAGGAGTAATGAAGAAACTGCAAAGGTACAGATAGAAAGGTACTTTTTTCATCAATACTACCATATAATAAACATGGAATCGATAAACTGGGCTAATGCATAAAAATGTTCATTAATCCCCCCTTAGGAAATTGTGTCCCCAAACTAAAAATATTATAGTAAGAATTGCTTTTTATTAGAGAATTTTAAGAATTCTTTACTACAAAATGTCTAGTTGAGTTATAGAACTAGAGGGATATTTGCCACTACGAAGCCAATGACTGAGTCCTCCCATGGAGTGGCATTCAGGGGTCACTGCAGGGTGGGCAGCAAAGTTGAGCAAGGTCTTCTCCTCCCTCGGGAGGGAGGACAGGAAAGAAACACACAACCACAGCGTCACTTCTCTGACTGATGGAAGGTTAATGTGTTTCCTGATTTACAGGATGGGTTTGAGATGATACAGACTTGGACTTTCCATTCTTGCTCACAAGCCTTCACTGGGAGCACGGTCGTGTCATGAGGAGAGGCTAGAAAGGTACTAGGATGGGTGAGTGCCCACCTCCTCGCAGCCCAAGTGGTGATGCCACCTTCTCATCCTCCAGTTGGGATGGAGCCTCGTGTCCAGATGTGGTCTTCAAGAGGCACGTTCCAGAGTGGAATATAATGACATCCATTGCCACATGGAGCCTGTGGCAGGCATGCTCCTTTGTGGCTTGGAATGCATTTACCAGCTGCCCTCAAATACAAACCTCATGCCCTTATGGGCACACTTCCAAACATTTCTTCTCCAATCAGTCTGCTCTCTGAAATTGGAACCGTCTCCCTCCAGCTATAAGGACCATATCCAAAATGGAAACTCCAAACTCAGAATTCCCTAGAATTCCCCAGCCACCCAGGATGGTTTAGGTGTGTCTCTATGAGAGGACTTCCGTGACACACAGTTGGTGACCTGTTGAATGGTTGGAAACCTTCAGGTTCGAGAGCATCCCCAGGTGGCCGAGCCCATCTGGCCCACCCAGGCTCTAGTGAGGAGTCTTTTGGCTGTCTGGGGCTGTCTGGGGCATCTGAGGACACTGCCACCTGGGGCAGCACTAGGGGATGGTTGCAGTTAGGTGGAAGTGGGGAGGGACATGAGGAAGGGAGCGGGTGCTGGCAGGGAATGAAAGCCCTAGAATGTAAAAGCTGGATGAAACTGCAGAGCTCATCTCATCAAAGCCGCTCGTCTTATGGATGGGGAAACTGAGGCACTGAGCGGGGGACATGAGTGGCCCTCGGTCACACAACCAGATGGAGACAAAGCCAGGGCTGGAAGCTGTGTCTCCAGAGCCTGAGCCCTGTGCTTTTTTTTCTCCTAGAGTATGTGCCTTCCCAAATCAAATATAGAGCCTAGGAAGACGTACCTTTCATATTGAATCTGCCATTAAAATGCTGCATTTATAAAAAATAACATTTGAACCCTGAAAAATTCTTCGTTAAAACACAATGCTCTTTCTTGAAAATACTCCAGAGCAAAGTTTCCCAGATTCAGAGAGGATGACGGGAATGTATGTGGGAGGTGACATGTCAGCTCCTCTCAGAGCAGGTGCCTTCTAGGCCCAAGTGATCGGCAGCCCTTTCGTATTACCTTGGGTCAAGTTCACAGTTGGGTGGAAGGAATCTGAGGGTGGAGGCTGGTGACTGGTGGCAGACAAGGTATCTCTGAAGAAAATGGATTGAGTTTGGTGGCTGCGAAGTTAGTATGGATATTCCTCCATGCTTAGAGACTCATGAGGCCTTCAGAGCTTTTTGGGACAAAGCGGGATCTGAGACGCACACAAGCAGGGAGGGGGCAAGTGAGTGGGAACAGGGGCTGAAAGCTCCCATGGATATGAGTCTTTGGCCAGAGTAGGAGCCTCTGGGCTAAGAGCACGCTGGGTCAGGAGCTGCGGGGCACTTGCCAGCCACAGGAACCAAAGCTGATCGTCGGAGGCCGTGACATCTCTGAACTATAGGTCCCTTTCTCTCTCTCCCAAAGATCAGAGGGGAGAGCCCTTGGCTGTACACACTGGGATATTATTTCACCCAGACAGGGGGTGAAGGATACACTGACGAGACAAGCAGAAGACCTGAAGAATGTCTGATTCTTCCATTGTTTTCACTGGAGAGCTCTGATTGTAGAACTAGAGACTACAGCGGGACCAGGCCAGAGAAGAGCAGGTGGAGGAAGGGGGGATTCAAGGAAAAAAGTGTGAACTGGTGTGAAGATCAAGGTTCAGACAGGAGTTTTTGGGAGTGAGAGTGGAAAGAGAGGGGAACATTTGAATCGGGGGAAGGGTTGGAACGTTCTAAGGGGCAGACCCATGGCCCAAAACACTCCCTGAGACCCTGGGGAGCCCTGAGGGCAGAAGCCTAGTTAGGAGGTTCAGGGAGTCTGGGAAAAGCCTTTTTGACTCCTGGATGCACAGAGTCAGGAGCTAAGCGGAGGAAGCAAGACGGGAAGGATGGAGGGGCATGGGGCATCAGGACAGCTGTGCTGCCATTCAAGGCCAAGGACAACAGGAATCACTTTCAGAGCAGGAGAAAACCTGGGAAGACCCCTGTCCATTCCTATCAGAGCAATGGAGATGCGCACAAAAGAACAAATGAGCACAGGGGCATCTTAGGCTTCAGGTGTCCCTTTCCAGGAGGGGAGCTTCTATTATACGGGAAGATTGCCCTTCTATGTGTACTAGAGGCCACCGGCCTGGCTGGGCTGGAAGTCACGGCATCTGAGTTCCAGCCCCAGAATGGACGCTCTTTCACCTGCTATGCGAACTTGACTGGTGATGTAGCTTTGCCTGTTCTGTAAAGATGCATGGGACAACTGAATAAATGGGCTACCTCTGTGCCCTGGTTACAACATTGTTTTCTGGATTTTCAAATGGGGGACTGAATGGGAGCAAGTTTGTTGACCTATCTCTCTCTCTCTCTCTCTCTCTCTCTCTCTCTCTCCCTCTCTTTATTCCCTCGCTACTTCCCTCCTTTCCTCCCTCTTTCCCTCCATTTCTCTCTTCCAGGCCCAAGGGTGAAACACAAGAAATCCTTCAGAAGAAGTAAGCATCCAGGTAGAATTTTCCAATCCAACTGACATCAGAGGCTTTAAACCAGACAGTGCCAAGGCTGGGATGAGAAATGTTTTGGAATCAACCTATCAAACAACACCTGAGACAGACAGATACCTTGTCAGAGACAGGGCTGGGGACGGCCCCGGGGAAAGGCATCGCCCTGAGGGCTGGAGAACGTGGAAGCCGGGAGGTGAGATCAGCTTTCTGGGTTGGTGTGTAGACACTGGGGAAGGGGCTTCTCACCCACGCCACTCCTTTCTCCTCTCCACCACTGAGCTGCCAAGAATTATTAGCAGATTCAAGGGTGCTGGACTTAGGGCCCAGTGGTGAGACACCCCTTTTGTTTCTGAGAGTGATCAACTGCTCTGTTGAGAGGAATTCCCTCCTTTCCAGCCCTCTTTGCCTCACCTTCTGGAACAAACTCTCATAAACCCGTGGGGACCAGCCCTTAAGGAGTTTATGTGTTTGTGGGGAGGAAGGTGGGGCCGTCCCTGGCCTCAAGGCTGTGCACTCCCAGGGACTCCTGCCCAGAGGGTAAGCCGAAGGCTGCTCTTGTAACCCCACCTTCACCCCTCAAGATTCACGCCATGGTTTCCTGTTCACCTTGGCTTGGGGCAAACTTGGGGCAGGGAAGAAGGAGACAAGTGCTTTGGAAGCCTTGAAATCAGTAAGAGGAAGCCGTCCATTGATTTTTCTGTGGTTTGTGGACTTGGTTAGATTAAAAATTCCCAGGGTTGATACTGAGGAGTTCTTCTCCTGACACCTGCCTTTTTAAAGGGCCATACATGCAGAACTGAGGGAATGCCACATCCCATTTAAGGGCATCGTTGATGGAGTCTGACTGTGGTGACAGTCATATTTTTAGTGTCACACCTTCACCCAACAGTCTGGAGCTGATTCCCCAGCCCCAGCCCAGGGAGGCGCCCTGGCCCTGAGAATAGGGGATCCCCTTCTCTCCCTCCCCCAGGCTCTGGTCTCGGGGTAGTGGATGATGCTTAATTCACTGCCAGCTCCCCAGGCGGCCGTCGCACCGAGCCCACCCCGAGGCCGAGGCAGAGAAGGGGCTGAGGTGGGCTGACAGTGGTGGCCCCACAGAGCTGGGGGCCTGGATCTGCCTGATCCTCGGTGCCCCTGCAGGGAGGGATTGAGGTGGTGGGGAGCTGCCCAGGTGCCCCCAGGCTGTAGCCTGGAGAACAGTTATTTGCTTTTGCTGACAGTCTTTGTCCCTTTGATCCAGAGGGGGCACAGGTCTGAAGGAGGAGAGGCCAGGAGAGAAAGATGGAGCTGCAGGAGGATGCAGGCAGGGCAGGGAGGGGGGTGGGGAGAGTGTGCTCTGAACAGAGCAGGTGGGTGGCTGGGACGGAGGAGCAGGCAGGGTGTAGGACAGCCACCTCAGGTCCTCCTTGTTTAGGGGCTAGAAGCCTCTGCCTCTGTCCTGCCTGAGGTGTACAGCCGGAGATGGCAGAGCCCTGCACACTGCAAGTGGCGAGCCCTGAGACCCTGGGCATCACAGTGGCCCTCCCCACCCTGGCCCTCTGGCCACCACAGGTGCCTCCCAGGAGCAGAGCAGAGGTGGAGAAGGCAGGCCTGAGTGGCAGTCATAGTTCAGATCCAGAGGCCTGGAGGAGGTGTGGAGATAATTGGCTAGCTAGGGAGGGCACCCCCAAAGTCTCTGTACCCCATCGCTACTCCCCTCTGGGAAGGCTAGAGCCAACGCCCCAGAGAACTCAGGGCAAAACACCCAGGGCCGGGGAGGAGCAAAGCCCCCCCAAACACAGGATGGGGGCCCTGTGGGTGGGCAGCAAGGGGGAGGGAGCCCCCACTTTGCTGGGCAGAGGAGAGGGCACAGGGCTGGGGGCGGTGCCCACAGTGGTCAGCGAAGGAAGGGCCACTCGGTGGGGACCAGAGGGTCCCAGCAGGCAAGAAAAGGGTCATTATTGTGCTTATGGACACAGCAGCTCCCTGGCTCTGAGAGAGCGAGCAGGCAGTTTTTAGGCACTAGAAGATTTCTGTGATGCGGTTCTAGGTAAATGAATGAGGCCGAGTAGCCTATTCGGTCAGCCCACTGACTGCACCTGCTGGCCAAGTCAAACCCAGGCAGCTTCGGACCAGGGTCAGGCGAGGGTCTCTTGGCTGACAGAAGCTGCAGCTGAGTCCCCAGGAGGGGGAGAAAGGAGTGTGGGGTGGAGGGAGTTGGTGAAGGTGGTAGGGGTGAGAGTGGAGCCTAGCCCCCTCCTCATTCCCCGTTTACTCTTCTGGAAGAGAGAACGATCATTCTAGATCCCAGGTCTGGGCATGTGGAACCAGGCCATCGGGGCTATGTCCTGGGGTATGGCTTTCTGGGCGAGGGTGGCCCACCCCCACCTCCTACAGAGGGGACAAGGGGAGGGAGAACTGCAAGGCTAAAAGCTCTGATCCTGGCCCCTCCTAGCCCCTGCCACGCCCTGCCCCACCCAGCAGCCCCGGCCCTGCTCCACCGGTCACACCGTCACTTCGGTCTTGCTGGCTGTGTAGCAGGTATGGTGGCCAGGGATGTAGTGCAGCTGTTCCACCGTGTTGTGTCTGCGTGAGGCGAAGGCGTGGCGCTTGGCTGCCGTCTGGCTCTGGCCCAGGGTGGCGTAGGAGTTATTGGAGGCACTGGGATGGGAGTGCATCTTGGTCATGCGGTAGCGGTCCAGCACGGGTGTGGACACAAAGACGTCCGTGTGCGAGATGGCTCTCGACAGCGACTGCTCGGGGAAGGCCGTCCGCTCTGGGGACAGCAGCGGGTCCTGGGAGTGCAGGCGCTCCGTGGAGAGCAGCTGCTCGTCTGACAGGATGCGGTCATAGGGCATGCCAAACTCATCAGGCAGGCCCCGCTCCGGGGACAGGACCCTGTCCTGGGACATGGCCCTGATGGGCCGGCGGGGTCGCTCCCGTGGCAAGGGCTTCTGTTGTGACATCTGGATGACGTTGAGGGGCAGGGTGCCACGGGCAGCCAGGTCAGGCAGGTGCCGCCGCCTCATGTAATACTCGTCAGCCTCCTTGTCGGCTGCAGGGGTGAGACACAGAGAGAGAAGGCAAGTGAGGTGACACTGAAGCCAGGATTTGGGGAGAACCCTGCACCCCTCTTGCTCCACCACAGACCTGTATATCTCCTGGGATAATATGGTCAAACCCCATTAGTTATGGATCAGGGCATGGGGGCTCAGACAGGTGAAAGCAGTGCTTCCCCCGCTGGACGTGCAAACCAGCCCCCAGGGGCTTGTTAAGTGCAGATTCTGATTCAGTGCATCTGGGGTGGGCCCAAGAGCTTGCAGCTCTAATAAGCTGACAAGTGATGCTCATGCACCTGGTCTATGGACCATCTTGGGTAGTGAGGGGTTAAGGGGCACCCTGAAGGTCCCTGGAGAGTTCATGGCAGAGTTGAGGGCAAGTCTGACTCCTTGAACTCCATGGTGCTGAAATGGAATGCTCCCTGTCTTGCCAAAGCACCCATGTAGCAGCTTCCCAATGAAGGCCAGAGCCTCGCTCTATGAAAGCTGGGTCACAGAACCAGCCGCCTGCTAGAATAAAGTAAGATTCTCCAACTAGGAGGCACTTGTGAAAATGTTTAGCTGGTAACTTAGGAACATAGTAACACTTTCTCTGGAGTAACAGCCAATGCACAGGAAGCCGATACATGGCATCCAGCCCCCACACAGCCGCATAACCAGCCTACACATACTCTGCCTGTGCCCACAGCACGAGCAGGCTGGAGTAGTCCTATATGTGCCCCTCATTCAGAGGCCCCACCCTCTCTCTGTCCAGTAAGCCCTCCCAAGCTCACACTGCCTTCTGTACCCTTGAACTTACCCAGAACTTGCATGTTACACACAAACCTGCATTGCCCCAAATTCGGGAATGAGACTTCCTATTGATAGCCTTCTAGCACCCTGCGAAGTGTGGGAATGCTGTCTGCTCCTCGTTTGACCCAGACGGTCACTGATGGGTATCCTGTCTCCTGAGCCATGTTCCCTCACCCACAGTATCCATCAGATTCCTCAGGTCATCAGAGATGCCAACATCTAGCCATAGAGACTCAACATTCCACCATGAAGGTGGCTGATGTGGACTTGGGCTGAACTTCCACCAGGGTAAGTTACCCTGCAGCTTCAAGCAAATGCTCGGCCCTAGGGCTCCAACAGCAGTTGGGTGGTCATCAAAAGAGACTCATGGGGAAGTGGGAAGAGAAGGTCCAAGGGTCAGAAAGCCAGGAAAGACGAGAAGTCCCTCAATGTGCTTTCTTGAAATTTGAGTGTCTTAAACCCTTCAATTCCCAGAGGCTCCCCAGACTCAAATGGTAGAGCTGCAATCACCGGACACACTGAACTGAAATGATGAAATGGGGTGTGTGTGGGTGAGGGGGAGAGTCTCAGGTCCTCAAGACAGTGTTGACCCGGTTACAGAGGGACCTGGTTTGTGGATCTCTAGGAGGGGTCTCAGAGAAAGCTCTGGCCAGTGCTACCTCAGTTCCAAGATAGGATATAGAGCAAGGAAGGCCCAGAGTTTGAAGAAGGCAGGTGGGGCCTGGGGCTGGAGAAAGGCTTGTTTTGCAGCGAAACTGGTACATGATTTGAAATGTTGTCTCATAGGGGAATGTGGATCTGAGGATTCTACAGCCTCTGACTCCGAAAAGAAAGGACTCAGGCCATAAAGAACAAAAGCAAGGGGCTTGTCTATTCTCTTCTTCCACCCTACAACTCCTTCTTTGTTCTTGGGATTCCACACTTGACCCCTTGGGTATGGTACAAGAAAGTCAGACACAGGAGGAGGTGCTGGAGACCCCAGAGACAGACCCCAAACTTCCCAGGGGAATATGGCTTACTTAGCCTCTTCAGAGAGGAGTACTTGCTGGGGTTGGTCTTCACTGCAGACTCGTAGGATGGGGGCAGGTGGGCCAAGTTCTGGAAAGAGCGGGAGAAGGAAAGGTCATAGGGCTCGGTGGCTGATGTCAGGATGTTGTTCATCCGTGGCTTCTCTGCAAGAAAAGGGAGGGGCACATTCTGTTAGTGAGGACCAAGGCTGAGGCAGGCACAAGGGAAGGGTCCAAGTTCTATTCCTTCACTTTCTGCCTCGTCCCCGACTACAGCCTCCATCCTGCTTTCCTGGCCCTCTATGCTAGGACACAGGGGGTGCTTGACTCAGTTTCCCTCATGCCCAGTTCCAGTTGTCAACAAGCCTGGGGGCAGGTGCTTGCTTTAGCTGCCACCAGCCACCATGACAGTTGATATGATTTGGATGTGTGGACCCTCCAAATCTCATGCTGAAATTTGATCCCCAGTGTTGAATGTGGGGCCTGATGGGGAGTATTCGGGTCCTGGGGGTCAATCCCTCATGAAAGGCTTGGTGCCCTCCCCACGATACTGGGTTCTCTCTTTATGGGTTCAAACGAGAGCTGGTTGTTTAAAAGAGCCTGGCACCTCCTCCCTCTCTTTGCTCCTTCCCTCACCATGTGACACGCCTGCTCCCCTTCCCCTCCTGCCTAGACTGGAAGCTCCCTAAAGCCCTCGCCAGAAGCAGATGCTGGCGCCACGCTCCGTGTACAGCCTGCAAAACCATGAGCCACATAAACCGCTTCTTTCAATGAGCTGCCCAACCTCAGGTATCTTCTTTATAGCAGCACAGAACAGACGAATGCAGCAGTTCGCCACTCTGGGAACGGGAGATGTGACTGAGTCTAAGGAGAGGGATCTTTCTCCTGGTACAGCACTGGGTTGTCTGGTGAAAACATGAGCCTGATGGGACTCGGGGCATCCTAAAGCCATCTCCTGTGTCAAGATGCTGTCCCTGTCCTAATAGCTTCGGGTAAACCCAGTTATCAGGCTTAGAAAAGTCTGATTTGGATGAGGTTGGGTGGCTTATCTTGTCTACGTACCCTCAGAAGAACCGGGTCCAGGATGTAGCTCACCAAGGCCCCAACCCCTGCTCTGTCCGTGCATCATCCCACCTCTCATGTGGCCCCTCCCACCTTGGGAAGCTCCACACCGGACGAGCCACCGTGACCCACACAGCCATTTTATTATACTTTAATTGTACTTTAATTCCTTCCCTGAAGCCCCCCCCCCTTTAGCCACCTCTAAGCCACTGGAGGGCAGAATGCAGGCAGAAATGCACAGCACATCATTCCCTTCTCCCTGCTCCCCTGAGACAGGGCTTTGGATGCCAGACACTGAAGAGAAAGGAAGGAGTGTTGTTCCTGCCAGGCCTGGGAAAGGAAAGGAAGGGGAGTGGAAGGAGAGGAGAGAGGGAAACGAAGGGGATGACTGGTAGGGCACAGGCAGGGTGAGCTGGGCTCAGGGCCAGACCAGGACTAAGGCAGGAGAGGGGAGGGGGAGTGCAGGGCAGGTGAGGGACGCGGCACAGAAAGGAACGGAGGTCCCGGCAGGAAGTCCAGCATGCCTCAGTGCTTCACCAACTGGAGGAGGAGCAGCCACAGTGGGGGGCCAATAGGTGGTTGCTGGGGAAACGGTGGTACCATTCCCAGGATCAGGTGGCTGGGAGGCTACAGCCTAGCAGCATCATCCCTCCATCCTCTTTGGTCTAAGACACTTCAAGGCCAAAGAAGTTCTTAGAAGGGGCAGGCGTAACCTTGGGCAAATGTGCAGCAGGACTGTGGCTTCCCCTGCCTCTTGGCAGAAAGTGCCAACCCACGGCAAGCAGGAATTCTGTGGGCCTTGGGAGAGAGAGGTCATCCCAGGCCTAGTCCAAGGGCAGCCCCACGCACAGGGGACTCCTGGCTTCTTTGTCCCTTCCTGCCTGCTTTGTCATCCCAACACTGGGGATGGAGCCAGGGGAGCTCAGCCAATACACTGGTGCTCACACCAGCTCTGTACATATGTGAGGGGGTGGGGGATGCTCTCCATCCCCGAGAGATCAGAACATGCTGTACAGAAGGAGCCTCCCAGCCATGGATCAGGACAGACGCCAGAAGTGGAGTGGGCAGGAACCTAGGAGCGCTCCTCCCCAGAGACGATTCTAGCCACTCTGCCCTTAGCGCTTGTGTCTTCACTTTGGCCATGCTGGAGAGGAGTGAGCTTCCCTCTGCCTGTTGGCATCATAATCCCTCTGAGGGCATCACTCCGCTTACCCACTTCCAAATGCAATATTTCTGGGCACTGATGCTCCACCACTGTGCTTTAAAGCATGTCATGGAGCCAGGGCCCACTCTTCCTTGCCTGCTGCCTCCATCGTGATAGCTCCCCATGCCCTCCCCGCTACTGGAATGCCTCCCTTCCTCTTCCTCTATCAAGGTCCTCCCTTACGCAAGGTTTCCACTGTGACGATGTCATATCTTGATATCTGTTCTTGTAGTCTGTATCGCTCTTCTAGTCAGTTCCACCCAGTTTAGTATCTGACCTCAAATAATTTGACTTGAGTTGGGCTTGTCGATTTCCAAAGATTGCAATCTCATTGACAGCAGAGCTTTGCGTGCCAGTTTTTCTGATTCCCTCATAATGCTTGGCCCAAATTATAAGGATCCAATTAATGGTCCTCATAGAGTGTTAAGTAGACACAGGCCCCCCTCCTCTCTTAAGAGTCACTCTGCCACCTCTGGGGAAAAGTCTAATATGCAAGAAAGGAATGCAGAGGCCACTCAGCTCCCACTGCCCTGTGCGCTGCTCCATGGCAGGGACCGGGTCCCCTCCACTCCCATCTCCTTGCACCGGTTGGAAGAGAGAAGGCAGGAAGAGAAGGAGGGAAGAATGGCTCCTCCTTTTGTATTCAGGAGTCTCTGCCTGTGTTGGCTCCTTCTGGGGAAAATCAGCTCGGTAGTTCTTCTTTGAGAATGTGGCTGAGCAAGCGGGAGCTCTCTGTGCTTGCCTTTTCTGCTCCTCTTCCTGCTGCTGCTTGCTCCCCAAGGGCACCCCCCACTCCCCAAGGGCACCCCCCGCTCCGCCTTATGCTTCTCCCTCCCAGTGCTCCAGCACAGATTGCCCCGCTCCCGAGGCTTCTGTCACTGCCTCCAAAGCTGCACTTATGTCACATCTTCAGCTCCACCCTCCCTCCAGGCTTCATCGCTACACTCCGAACTGTCGTCAAATAATAGTTCTTGCACATCCTGTGGTCATATCAAATTCCAGGTGTCCAGATCCAAACTCACCATCCCCCGTTCCACACTGGCCGTTTTCCTGATTCCTTAGATTGTGTTAATAGACCCCCCATTCTTCTAATCAATCTCATAATGACTCTCATCAGCCATATTCAGTGAGCAATGAAGCTTTCCCAATGCTTTCTTCAAAATGTTTCCTATCTCAGCCCTCCTTCTGTTCCCACTGTCAACATCACCACTGGTAGCTGCTTCTTTTAACTGATCTCTCCAATTTCTCCCAGCTCTAATTTTTCTTAGACCTCACAACCTGACACATCTGATTATACTGTTGCTTTCATCACATTTCTGCCAGGAGCGTAGCACATCAAAATATCCCCCTCTCCTCTTCCTAATTACGATATCTCTCAACCCTGGTGCTGAGGCACAGAGTAATCTGACACGACAGGGGTAGGTCTTCCTACCAGGTGGGCTGCAGAATTTATCTTTGTTTTGAGTTTCTTTCTCACTGAAACTTTAATGATGTCTTCACTTTTTCAGAGCAAAGAGACAAAAATGACCGAAAGTTCACCATTTACATGGCTGTCTTACGTTCTATTGAGTTTGAAGCAGGTACCAAAAATAGTTTTTCTCTGTTAAGTTGTGATCTGGTGGGAGGATGTAATAACCTAAGAGAGAAGCATGGTTTTGTAACCCTTTGGCACTATGCTAACACTCCTCTGCTCGACAACTTCCAGCCTCGTCCCCTGCCAAGAGGCTAAAGCCCAAATCAGTTCTGAGTTTTATCAAATCTTAATTAGTTCGGAGAGGACTGATAGAGTTTAACCAAATCTCATGTCCTTTGTAAATGATACCATAAGTAGCTTTGGGTAAAGGAGAGTGTTACACCCTGTGTTGTGGACCTATGGAATTTATGACTGCAAAAAGTGATGTCGATTGTAAGTAGAAACTGGTCAAGAAATGGTCTAGCTCCTTTCCTTTCCAGGCAGAAGATCACTCTGATATCAGAGGCAGAAACACCAAGGGGAAAATAGTCTAAAAGTGAGAGAGAAGCATCGTGGCCCTGGGGGTAGGGTGGAGGCGTTACACATGGCTCCTCACAGCTCCTTAGCTTCAGTGAGTCAATGGCCATGTGTTTGACGCCCTGGTGGGCATCAGTAGATAGCATGGCACTGGGGATGAGGGTGGAATGCAGAGTGCTCTCAATCATCTCTCACCATGTGGAGGGATCTGGGTAGCACTGGTGAAAATCGGATGGTTAGACTGATGATCACCTGAAAATCATAGAAAAGAAAATTGTAAAGAAAAGTTCAGGCATTTCACTGTCTCTCCAACATAAAAACATCTCTCTTTACCTCTCATGTGCTTCTCTGGATTAAAAGAAGCACTTCTAAGAAAGGCAGAGGTCATTGTATTAGGCTTAAAGAAACTTCCCCTGCTGTTTCTGTCTCTCTCATTCTGCAGCAGGGCTTCCTCTGTCACCGTGGTGACCCACCCACACCCCTGATCTGGCTGACTCACTACAGAGGCTTTGTTGGGGTCCAGTGAGTGGAGGAGGGAAGGGTGGAGACAAGTCTGCATACACGGGGTGGAGAACTGGGCAGGGGAAGTAGATTCTTTCCATAGTGATGGTGGGATATTAGGGTGTGGTTAACCAGAAAAAGGATGCTTATACTTTATGGGGTTTTGATTTGTCCTGGGTCTACTGCCTGAGGTGTCTTTGTGAAGATTTCAGCTCTACTCCAGGAGTCCTGGATTCTAGGCTCTGTCCTACCTTTAAATGACACAGCCTAATAGTTAAAAAGCATTTCCTTTATTAATAATGCAAAAGCCCACTTTGATTGAATGATCCCCCAAATTCATATAGTCACAGTTGCCAAAGCCTAGAGTTCAAAACATTCCAAGGACTTCTAACATTGTTTGAATGAAGATTTGGCTTACCACTACAGTACACTCCAGTATTGCATTATTGCTGCAAAATACACTCCAGTATTGCATTATTGCTGCAACTCAACATTTCATTCTTGTTTTTCAATTGTGCATATATCTGATTTCAACTAAAGCAAGCTAAAGAGGAAAGGCATGAGATCTTCCCTTTAGTTTACCTAAACCATGGATTACAGCTCTGTCCTCCTTGCAGGGCTGCGACCCTCTCGTTGCATCTTATTGAAACCACCTTTCCTGCCTTTGGCATTATACTCTCTGGCTACTCATTCCCTGGCTCCTTCACTCTATCCTGACTCTTCTTCTCTTCTCTAAATACCAGGGCTCGCTCCATAAGGCACAGGTGTCTTTGTGAAGATTTCAGCTCTACTCCAGGGCTTCCACCCTCTTGCCCAAATCTATACCTGTAACCTGAGTTCCATCTGATCTGTAGGGTTAGATTTCATAATAAATTGTTTATGGACATCCCCTTGAAATTTTTGCCCCTAAACCATTAAATACCAAAGCGCGCTTGTCGTTTTGTTCTCCAACATCAGGCCCCTGTCCATGGCACTATCGTTCCATGGGCTTGGAACATGAAATTCAGTCATTTTCACTATTTCCCTCCTTTCACCTTCCATATCCACTGAGTCCAAAGTCCTCTTCCTGTGGCCATCTCCTAATCCAGGTCCACAATGTATTTTTTTGTCAGGATTTATTTTAGCTTTAGTCTCTAGCCGCTTCCAAGACAAATCATCCCGTGTTCTACTGCCAGATACTGTGTCCGTATCCCCGAGTGTGGGTCCTCTACCGAATCCAAACTTCACAGAACAAATCCCTTTATCAAAATTCCTTTATTAAATGAATTTGTTCTGTAATTTGTTTTGGATTTGGTCAAGAGGCCACACTCAAGGATCCAGAAGGCCACATGTGGCCCCCAGGCTGCAAGGTTCCCCACCCCAATGAGGATGCTGTCCCTTCTCAGGACGGGTTGAGTCATAGCCAGGGAAGAAACTATTCGACAAAGGCTGAATGGATTCTGCACCAGATCTGAGTTTAAGCCAGAAGAGAGAACCCAGAAAGGGATGTAAAGGATAGATTTTTTTTTTCTTGCTTGTCCTCCAGAGGCAAGGAGAAAACCAATTTCAGTTTTTTTTCTTTTTGTTTTTTTTGTTTGTTTGGTTTTTAAGAAATATGGCAGAGGCAAATGTAAGAAATAGGAGAACCCCGGTTGAATGATGGGGAGAGGCAGTTAGTGAGAAACACTTCCAGTTTTCTATCTCAGAGTCTATGGGTCACCAGGAAAGGGTTATGTAGAATTTAGATTCCGTTCTAATTGCTGATAACAAATTATGCTCCATGCCCTGTACTAAATACCTTCATGTACTTTTTAAAAAAAGGAATCCTCACAATGATCTTGATTTAAATGAGGACCGGAGTGCAGGGGAGTGAATATATGTTATTGGCCTGCCATTTTCCAGACACTGTATAAAACCTTTTAAATACATTAATTGAAATCTTTATTGTAGTTTTTTTTTTTTTTTTACAGATGTGGTCGCTAAGAGAATAAATGTCTCGAATTTATAAGTGCAGTGCTTTTCCTTTTGTTTAGTCTCACTTAAAATGTTTCAATCAACATTTTATTTTTTCCTACCTTGTAATTAAGGAGAAAATTGTACAATTAGATATAAAGATGAAAACCAAAACTGCCCTAAAATAACCACTATGACATTCTGTTGTCTTTCCTTTTATTGCCTTCCCCCCACAAATGACTGTGTGTTCTTACATACACCCACACCCCCCACAGACATATGCACTTAATATTACAGTGAATAATCGTGTGTGTCATTTTGCACACAGATTGTAGTTCTTACAACAGATTAAAACATGGCGATTGGATCCTCACACTTGTGCAAATGACAATTATATGTTACTCTGTGCAGCATTTTTACAGCAGCAAAACTAGGAAGCCACCTAAATGCACATACATATATGTACACATACATCCAGATAAAAATATCTAGTTTCCCCGTATGTGAGCATGATGCACATACTACTTTAATCTTTTTTACACTTAATGAAGACCATATCTTGAATATATTTTCATGTTTTGAAACATTGTATATGGTTTCACATATTCTTTCTATAGAACATTCCATATGTCTATGTATCATTTAAGCATAACATATTTAAGCATATTTAAGTACTCCCCTATTTTTTGGTATTTAGATTTTTTATTTAAAAGTTTAATAATGTTACATCAAACAGCTTTGAACATTTGGAAATGAGATATGGCCAAACATAATTCTTTGGTCATATCTCCTTTCCTTAGGCTAATAACTAGAAGCATCATTTCTAGGTCCGCACACTGTCAATTGTCTAGCAATGTAACAAAGTAGATTGATAAATTTCCTCATATTGAATCATTCATTTATTCCTGGAAAATACCTTATTTGATTCTTTTGTCTTATTATTTCATTACAACATTGTATTCTCTTTGCTTATATTTTATATATATTCATAAAGAAAATTTGGGTTTTTTTTGTGCTAACACTGGGTTTTTTGTATCAAGACAATGATTTTCTAAAGCCAAGTGAATAACATTCCATCTTTTTTATGCCTTGAACCTATTAATATAGCATATGAAATATCTGTTCTTTGGAAGTTTGAAGGAATTCAACAATAAATTGTGTGGTGTCTTTTGGCGGATCCTTCTATTAGCACAGTATTAGGGGCTTGGCTTGTGTTATTTCATTGACTGCACAGTGAGTTCCCTAGGTAGATATTGTTATCATTGCCAATTTAAAAATAAGGAAACTGAAATTTGAGAGGTTGAATATTTTTCCCATGTTCCATAGCTAGCAGGGGAAGCTGGACTACAAACCCAGGCAGGCTAGAGCTATAGCCCATGTTCTTAACCATTATGTATACTTCATTCTCATACTTGGTAACACAATCTACATATAAAGCTTTCTAATTTTGAATTCAATTTTTAATTTCTATTTTTCATTGAAAAACATCCATTGGACATTTTACACTTTACTGGCTTAAAACTGTAACACCACTCACAAAAATCTCCATGTGTGAAGTCATATATCTTTTCTTGTTCTTAATTTTCTGTGTCAATGTTTTCTGGATTAGCAATCTATTCATACTATTATTCTTTTTCAAAGAACTACCTCTTACACATATCAGTTCTACCATTTCTTTTATCTTCAAATCATTATTTTATGCTTTTGAATTTGTTAATTCCTGCCTCCTAATTTTCTTTGGTTTGATTTGTTATTGTTTTCTAATTTCTTGGCTCGAATCTTTAGTCCATTTATTTTCACTCTTCTCTGTTAGTAATATAATGTCTTTAGCTATGAATTTATCTCTGGCACTATTCCATGAGAATGAATACACAGTGTTCTTATTGTTGTTATGTCCTAAATGATCTGTAATTGCAGCCTTGATTTCCTCTTTGACTCAGTGGTTATTTAGTAGAGTGCTGTTAAATTTCAAAGTGTTTGGATTTGTGGGTTTGAACTTTTGCCATTAATTTTCTGTTTTATTGTACTGTGGTCAGAGCACACAGTCTGTCCAAGTTCTGCTTTTGGAAACTTACTGAGGTTTCCTTTGTGGGCTAATATACAATCAATGTTTGTAAATATTTTATGAGTACTTAGCAAAAAGGTATACTTTATTTTTGTAAAGTACAAAATTGACATATATCTATTAAATCAGATGCATGAAATACATTATTCAAGTTCCTGCATATCCTAATTCGTTCTTTGCCTACTTAATCTGTCAAAGACTAAGGGGTATGTGTTAAGGTCTTCCACTACTCTTGTGCTCCAATCATTTTGTCTCTGTATTTGTAACAGAACTGGTTTTATATATTTCACAGCTACATTATTCAGCACAAAAAAGCTAATGATGCTTATCTATTCTTTATTGATATTAAATAACCCTTTCTTTCTTATGTAATACTTTTTTTGCCTTTAAGTCTATTTGATCTTATATTTATTTATTTATTTATTTATTTTGAGACAAGAATTTCACTTTGTTGCCCTGGCTAGAGTGAGTGCCGTGGCGTCAGCCTGGCTCACAACAACCTCAGACTCCTGGGCTCAAGCAATCCTACTGCCTCAGCCTCCCAAGTAGCTGGGACTACAGGCATGCACCACCATGCCCGGCTAATTTTTTCTATATATTTTTAGTTGTCTAATTAATTTCTTTCTATTTTTAGTAGAGACGGGGTCTTGCTCTTGCTCAGGCTGGTCTTGAACTCCTGAGCTCAAACAATCCGCCCGCCTCGGCCTCCCAGAGTGCTAGGATTACAGGCGTGAGCCACTGCGCCCGGCCTTTGATCTTATATTTATATTGCCTTCCCAGCTTCCTTTTTGTTCACATTTGCTTGATAAACTTTTTCTGTTTTATGTTTGTCTCCTGATGAGTGTGTGTGTGTGTGTGTGTGTGTGTGTGTGTGTATTTTTAATCTACCTTATGTGCTTTGGTATTTTCTTGGTTGTCCAGTAGCTAACAGTGATTCTGCCCACTCATAAAATGGTCCTGCCTTCTACTGGAGTATCTTCCCTTCCCTACTACAGTTGTGCAACATGATCTTGCCCCCTTCCGTGCAGCCCAAACTCCAGATGTTATAGCTGGTTTGATCTGAGCCAATTAGAGCTTCTACTACAGAAATTAGGGATCATTATAAGAGAGAGATT
Source organism: Avahi laniger (assembly GCA_963575035.1). Taxonomy (NCBI): domain Eukaryota; kingdom Metazoa; phylum Chordata; class Mammalia; order Primates; family Indriidae; genus Avahi; species Avahi laniger. The sequence continues at coordinate 28,113 of CAUYSK010091856.1, forward strand.
TGGTCTCTCTGTATGGCTCGAACCATGAAACATAAATTAGGTAGCTATGGGCAGTCATGTGAGCTTGGAAGACAGAATGCCAGTCTTTAGAGACTACAGCACATTACAATTTCCAAAAATGGTCACAGTTATTATATTCCTAGTCTCACATGCTCTTCCTGAACCTTGCCATCACCCAATTAGATAGAGTATATTTCCCCACTCCTGTAAACTGGAGGGCCTTTGTGACTGTTTCAGTGAATAGAATGAAGCATTGCGTGCCTTCCAAGGCTAGGTTGCAAAAGGTGATATGCCTTTCACCTGGCTCTCTCTCTTTTGGCACACTCAACCTTGGATCCTAGCCGCCATGTTGTAAGGAAGCCCAGGCCACATGAAGAGACTACATGTGAGGGTTGATAGCCCCAGCTAAGTTCTCAGTCCACAGCCAGCACCCATGCTGGATGTGTGAGTGAGCAAGACTTCAGATGACTGGCCCACAGCCTTCTAGCCGCCCTAGTTGAAGCAAGTGGAACATATATGAACTATCCCCATTGAACCTTGCCCAAATTGCAGATTTCTTTTCAGCAAAATAAATGTTGTCTTTATTGTATTACTTTTTAAAGTTAAATTTTTATTTTGAGATAGTTGTAGATTCACATGCAACTATAATAAATAATATATAAAGATCCTGTGTGCTCTTTACTCAATTTCCCCAGTGGTAATATTTTGCAAAACTATAGTACTATATCAAAACCAGATTATTCACACTGCCAGTCGAGGTCCAGAACATTTCCATCACCACATGGATTCTTCCTGTTGCCCTTTTATGGCTGCACACTCTTCCTCCCTGTGCCCACCCCCTCCTTAACCCCTAGCAACTATTCAATACTGTTATATAAATGGAATCATATACTATGTAAACTATGAGATTATGTTTTTCCTTCACCAAGCATAATTCTCTGAACATTCATCCAGGTCGTTGCACATATTAAAAGTTCATTCTTTTGTATTGCTGAGCAGGAAATATTCCATGGTATGGCTGTATCACAGTTTGTTTAACCATCCTCCTGTTGAAAGACAAATGGCTTGTTTTCAGTTTGGGAATATTACGACTAGAGAGGCTGTACACCTTCATGTGCAGGTTTTTGTGTCAACACACATCTTCGTATATCTAGTATGAATAACTAGGAATGCAATTACTGGATTGTATGATAGTTGCATGTTTAATTTTTTCAATAATCTGCCAAACTGTTTTCCAGAGTGACTGTACCATTTTACATTCACACTAGAAATGAATTAGTGGTATAGTTTCTCTATATCCTTGCCAGCATTTCGTGTTGTCACTATTTTTTATTTTAGCTATTTGCATCCATGATAGGTGCATAGTGATAGTTCATTGTGGCTTTCGTGTGCATTTCCCTAACAGCTAATGATGCTGAATGTCTTTTCATGTACTGATTTTTCATCTGTACATCTTCTTCAGCAAAATGTGTCTTCATTATTTTTGCCCAGTTTTAAATCAGATTGCATTTTTCCTGTTAAGTTTGAGAGTTATTTTTATATCCTAAATACTAGTCCATTGTTGGATATATGGTATGCAAATATTTTTGCCCAGTCTGTAGCCTGTCTTGTCATTCTTTGAATAGGGTCTTTCGTGGAGCAAATGTTTTCATGTTAAGTTCAATTTACTATTTTTTAAAAATTTTATACATTGTGCTTCTGGCATCAACTTTAAGAATTTTCTTCCCAGCTCTACATCACATAGACTTTCTCTTGTTTTATTCTTAATATTTTATAGTTTTATATTTTGCATTTAAATATATTATATATTTTGAGGTTTTTTTAATATAAGGTAGGAGACTTAAGGTTGAGTTTCTTTTTTTTTCTTATGAACATCCAATTACTCCAGGATCATTTCTTAAAATGGATCTCTTTCTTCAATAAAATTTCTTTTGTACCTTTGTCAAAAAAATAAGCTGGACATATTTGCATGGGTCTATTTCTGGGTTTTTTATTCCGTTCTGTTTCTATACAAGTCTACCCCTCTGCCAATACCACACAGTTTTGATCATTGTAGCTATAGGAGATTTCTTGAATTGAGTACACTGATCCCTTCTACATTATTTCTCTTTTTCAAAATTCTTTAGCTCTTCTACTTCTTTTGCCTTTTCATAAAAATTTGAGAATAATAGTATCTATAGGTACAAAACATCTTGCAGGGATGTTCGTAGGAATTGCATTAAATCTGTATATTATTTTGGGGAGAAATAACATCTTTACTCTGTCTAGTCTCCCAATCTGTAGGCATGATATGTCTTTCTACTTATATTGTACCATTTTAGTGCCTTTGACATTTATATTATATTTTAAAATTTACTTTCTTTGTGGCTGCTTAGGGATTATAATATATAACTTATCTTATCACGATCTTCAGAATTAGCTTAATTCCAGTAGAATATAGAAACTTTGCTCCAATGAATCCTCTCCCTTTTCATCATCACTGTCATATGTATTACATCTTTGTGTATATACAGGCATATATACATGTATTATGCCCAACAGCACAGTATGAAAGTTGTTACTTTATATATTTTTATGTCTTTTTAAAAATTTAGAAAAAAACATAAGAAACATATTGTTATAGATTCTCTTGTATGAACCACACATTTATCGTTTCTTCCTGTGGATTTGAGATATGTCGTGGTGCCCATTCCCCTCTGGCTTGTGGAGTTTCCTTAGTATTTCTTGTAAGTCGGATCTGCTGGCAAAGAATGTTCTGTCTTTATCTGAGAATGTCTTTATTTCACCTTAAGTTTTGAAGATTAACTTTGCTAGAAATGTAATTCTTGATTGGTAGTTTTTTTTTCTTTGAGTACTGTGACTAGGTCTTCCTAACTACCTCTGGCTGCCACTGTTGTGGATGAGAAGTCAGCTACTGATCATAGCACTGCTCCTCCATATGTGAGGAAAAGGCCACACTCCAAATCAGCAAGTCCCTTTCGACCACAGTGGCACAGCTGCTGGAGCTCACAGCCTGCCGCACCCAGGTAGGACCTCTGTACTGACTGATCTGGGAGGAGGATAGAGCAGCTTAAGGAAGGAATGTCTAGAGTTGATAAACCCTCACTGTTCTTAATTGAAGTTCAGCAGTTCAGTTTTTTGAGTATAAATGCTTCTCAAATTGTTGTATACTTTTGGTCAATTTCCAGAGCACTGGAATGGCCGTTTTTATAAATTTTCTCCAGCATCATAGTTGCTTTATGGGGAGAGAATTTGCTAACTTTCTCACTGGGGCATGGCCAGCTTCACTTAGGTTCTTGGGACAGGCTCCCCAATCACTCTCCAGCTCCCTACTATCCTGGAAACCTCAGTGCTCAGCCAAAGAGAAGTTGGGGAAGGTGGGGAAGAAAGGAGAGCTCTGACTGGGTCCTTAGTCCCTGGGTAGCTTAAAAGTGTTTTTAAATCTTTTGGTACCAGTAAAATTTCAAATACATTTTAGGCTGAACATTTTGTATCCAGGGAGAATGAGATCTGTGTCCAGATTTCAGACTCACGTACATATTTTAATAGAATATTGGCTGGGAAGAGTCATTCGGTACTGAAGACACCTGCTAGAAGGGTGTAATAAGCTCGAAAGTTCTTTTGCCCTGACATAAAGGGAATTATTTGTTGTCCTAAACTGACACATTTTCAGAAATGAAAAAAGAAACATTCCACATAAGTCTCTTTTCAGGCCTTGCCCTAAGGGCAAGCTCAGTGGCCGCCTCTACCTCTTCCAGGTGTGGGCCAACGATGATTTCATGTGAAGACTACCTTGTGGTCACATCAAAGTGGACACTGAAGGGCACCTCCAGGACAGCATGCCCCAAACTGGCTCCAGGGGGCCCTGTGGGTTCCTTGGGGGTGCCTCAGGGGCTGTTTAAGAGATAGTGTCTAGGGAATGGAGCGCCAGCACTCGCCACCCCCCCATCCCCCCCCAACACTGCCCCACTCAGAGCATCTTGCTTTCTATTTGTCTTCTGAACTGGGCTTCTACCTAAGATTTCATTTAAAGAAACAGTTCCACTGGTAATAAGTTTAAAATCTATTACCAAAGTCAGCTGCTGCACTTTATAGGTAAGAAAAGAGATCCAGAGAAGTGAAGTAACTTGCCCAAGATCAGAGGGCTGGTGGCAGAGGCAGGATTTTATCTTAGGTCTCGTTTCCTAGGGTTGGCTTTTTCATTAAGCATCTTTGTCTGAAAGCTTGCATACTATTTGAAAAGTCTCTTTTGGGCTCCCCAGAGGATGCTCCAAGAAGCCGTGTGTTTTCTGGTGGCTGTGTGCCTCAGTGCTTGTCAGTGTGTATCTGGGTTCCATGAAATCCTTTCTCTGAACTCTGAGAAGTATGGTTCTGATCAAGTAAGCTTTGGATTCTGCGTACTATATACTTCCTCTTGAATATTTACCAGGCATGTTTAAGGCTCTGAAAAGTCCAGCCATAAAAATAATCCATTTTATTAGTTTTTGACCATGGAACATTTTTTTCACCAATGCCGTCAGAGTTTAGACAGGAAATACACACATTCATTTGGATATTTTGGGGGGACTTTAACAATGGGCCCACATTCAAGGGTGTGAGCAGGATGTAGTGAACCCACAAGAGATAGAGCAGTGCCCTGGGACTAGTAGAAGTGAGATGCTTTATCCAAACTGGACCTGAGTGGTGAAGGAAAGGAGTGGCTTCTGGAACCCAAAGGAAGGGAGACCTGTGCATACAGGGCCCTCTGACTTTTGGTTGAGGGACACAGCAAGATGGAAGGCAGCCTAAGAACTAAGGGTCCCAACTTCATTCTCCTCCCTTCCTTTGCTTTCTTTCAGGGATTCCCCATTTCTCAAACCCAACCAACAGCCTTGGAAGGAGGTAGTGCAGCAGAACAAACCATAAAGGTCAGTGTCTGGGAGCACTGAGTGAGGTGGAGACTCGACATGGAGGATCAAATGGAAAATGTCCAGGTCAGCTTTGCTAACCCACTCTGACCAATGCTACTCTCTTGTGCTCCAGGGATGTCCTAGGGGGGTTGGGGCAGATGGAGGTGTGGGGTGTGTGGGAAGCTGGATGCTGATGTGCAAGAGAGAAAAGCAGAATTCATGATGTACAAAGATCAGGACGGCTGACAATTCCCTGATTTTGCCCAGGGCTCCTCTCTGGGAGGGTGTGTATGGGTCTGTTGTGTTTGGCATCCTGTCTCTCTCTGGACTTATCAACTGACCACATCTACACTCTCTCAATTACCAGTCTCCCCCTCCTTTCCCTCTGAGTGAGTCCTGGATCTTGGCACAGTGCCCAGTCAGGGGTATCAGCCTTCCTGATGGATCGAGTTGGATAACATAACAATTAATTAGTGCTCAGGACTCATTGATCGATGTGCTGACAAGACCACAAAGTGACAAAACAATCTCCGTTTGAGCTTGAAGGCTGTTTGAAGGAAGCAGAGAAGCAAGGTGGGGTCCCTCTGCCCACTGAGAGCATGTGGACCACCAGCAGCAGTGAGCAGGTCTCTTAAAACCGGAACATCCCCCCTTACCTCTGTGGCCGAAGCCGATGGAGCTGACGGTGAGTTTCCTTACTGTTGGTACCAGGTTTAACTGCTAAGGTAAGTGGCCAGTTTTCTCTGTGGAACAAATAAACTATGTGCATATATGTGTGTGCATGTATTTACATGTTCATATGTTGGCTTATATGTGTGTTTGGAGTGGGGAGGGGATGAAAGAGAAGAAGGGTGATTTGGTGTCGGGCATTCTTCATGGTAATTCAGTGACAGATGTAGCAAAAGCAATTTCTGTTTAATGAGTCCAAGGAAAGTTGGGGGTACAAATAACACCCAAAGGCATACACAGTGATTAGACCCATGGGAGGACAAAACAAAGGTGTAATATGTATATAGATTATAGACCCTCAAGTTCAGGGCCTGAGCACCACACTCTGGAATTGCTATGATGACCTTGCGATTTCCTCTCTGCTTCCAGTCTCTGCCCCTTTGGGTCCATCCTGCACATCCTCACTAGGTTAGTCTTTCTCAAATGCTGACGTCATCCTGGCTTTGAGCCAGCAAGTATTGTGAACGACCAATAGGCTAAAATTTAGATGCCTAAGGCCAAAGAATTTTAAACTCTAGTGTACTTAAGTAAAAAGATTCTGGGCCTTCCTCCCACCCCATGAATTATGATTTGGGAGATCTTAGGCAGGCCCCAGGAATCAGCATTTTAAAAAGCACTGTAGGAGATTCTTCCGCTGGAAACTGGCATACGCTTTAAGCAATGCTGCAGATGGAACTGCATTTTCAAAGCTGCCCACGGTTCAGGCTCATTGTATCTCCCCCAACACACCAGAGACTCGCATGGACTGGTTTCCTTCTGTTCTCCCAGCACTCTCACCACCTCAGTGCTTGCCTCTGGGCATCTTCCACCTGGGCCATTTCTCTCCTCCTCACTTCACCCAACCTTCCAGTCCTTGAAGAAAAAACTCCAGTTTGTTTCATCTCCATGAAGCCATGTTCACGTCCTCCAATGCACGATGATGTTCCTGGCCCTTCTGATAAGTGGAGAATTTATTATCACTGTCATTTTGTTTTGGTGCTTAATCATATATTGTTTTGCTTTATTACTTCTCTGTCTCATTTGTTCACTCTTTCAAAGGTGATTAAATACTTCTGCTTGTAAGGCTCCTCTCTTCCCAGCTATTCATACACTGAATATTTCTGGAAGTTGAGATCAATTACAATGCTTTCGTCTTTACCTTAGCACAATACTTCCTGGGCTCCTTGAAGGTACAGTTTCTTTGAATGATGAATGAATGAATAGATGAATCAAAATGAACAAGAGGCCATGGTGATGATACTCAGTTGCTTATCCTGCTTTCCCTCTTCTTGTTCTCTACCTTCTTCCTAAGGCCCTAAGTGGCAGATTTCTGGCCTGTAGCTGTGCTTGTGGGTTGTAATATTGTGCACATATCTGAGTATGAGTGTGTGTGTGTGTGTGGAAGGAAGGCATCTTTCCTTACCCACCTCAAATCCAACTCACACTTGGCACTTCTTCTTGAAGATTAGTTGTCATTCTAATTCATCCCACCATAACCCTTTGGATCTTGGTGGCATGAAAAATTCCACGTAGAGAGGCAGGCCTGTGAGTCCTGGTGTCAGAAGTGTGATCCCTCCCAGTATGATGAGCCATTTGCCAATGACATTGTGAGGTCATCGATTCCTGTGCTCCTGTCCACTTTCTCTCCTTCACTATTTCTCAATCTTGTCCCTTTACCCAGAAGCTCTGACTCGGGGACCCCTTGGAGTTGGGCAGTGAGTGCTCTTTGTCTTGAGAGTCCCCTTGAGGGCCCAGCTCTGCGTGAGTTTCTCCCCAGTGGTCTGCTATGCTTTCCCACTTCTGGCAAGGATTTTCATTTTCAATTCTGCCTGAGAAAAAATGGCATCGCATGGGTTGTCATGCCCACGCAGGAAAACAATGTGTCGTCTGCCAGATTCACTTAAAAAGACAAACTTTAGGTCTCCTTGGGAGAGCTGCCTGCCACCTGCTGTGATCCACTTCTTCAGGACTGCTTCAGCTCATCTGAGATTGGAGATGCTGGGGCTGCGTTTGTTCTGCTTGCAATTACTGTAATCAATACAAAAGGAGCATTTACCATCCCCTACTCAGCTCCAGGGAACTAAACGTCCTGCTGGCAACAGGAAAGCTCGGGAAAGTCCTGAGAGCTATTTAAATGACACCTATGGAAAGGCAACCTTGGGATGCCCTGGACTGACTGGGGAGTTGGAGCAGGTGTGAGCACCAGATGTGTGATGAGGGGGACCTGAGAGAGGGTGGGCTGGACTTGGCCTCCGATGCCATGCCAAGCTGGCACTTCTGGTGGACTCCAGGAGGAAGTTTAAGGCCTATGATATTCCGTCAGAAGTGAGATTGTTGTGAGATTCTTTTGCAAATTTCAGACCTCCCCCAGTCTATGGGTACCCTACCCTACAAGCTCCCAAGCTATGATCTAGGCACCCAACACATCAACACTGGGTGACACAGAGTGGCTCAAAATCACGAAATGTGACTCAAGTTGAAATAACTGGAACAAAAGGATGGTTGATATTTTGAGGACATGCAGCCTTTTGGGAAATCCCAAAATATCCCAAATACAAAGTAGATCACCACATGACCTGCATCTACCCAGTAATACTATGAGAGTAGCTGACATACTATCATATTTCCCTTTAAGAAGTGAAATTTTCTGTGATCTAGGTCTGTATTTAACCTTCACATTTGTACTTCAAATTACAGTACCCACTCACTGGAGGAAATTCTAAGTCTGGTGCCTGGCTCAAGAAACCACACACATTGCTATCCCAGTAAGAATGGAATTTTATCATGTTTGTACAAAGACTGTATATACGCGTACACATTTTTTTCTCTGTCAGCTGCCATTTGTTGTGCCAGACATTGGGGTGAAGTAATTTGTAAATATCATGTCATTGAACCTTCCAACAATCCTATGAGGTCATTCACATTTTATAGATGACATCACGTTGCCCGTAAAGGTCACAGAGAAAATAAATAGCTGAACCTGGATTCAAATTCACAGCTAAGACTCTAAACACGGTGCTCTTGACTGCTACACTATAATGCTGTTTTGTTAGAAGGTACAAATACAGACTAATCTGCTGAGCTGGATTGGGTTTCCAGAGGGATCTAGATTTGCAAAATGGTAATAAATGGCTGATGCTTGGAGAAAACCTCATACCATTACTAATCTACAGGACCTGTTCTTACACTCACCCAAACACCTCTGTAAAGTCTATTTCTGATTCAGCCCAGAACAGTGTAGCTCCTTTGTCCTTGCATTTCCCGTCTGACAGCAATCTTACAGCTTCTCATTGCAGCCCTTTTGTTCCTTCACCTAAAGGCGATCCTCCTGTTGGAGCATACAGCCTGGCACAACACTTGGCACTGCTAGCGAAAGGCAGTTAGACACACAAAACCAGGAGTTGGGCAGTGAGTGCTCTTTTTCAGGGGACCACCATGCATAGCACTGCTTGCATGCCATGAGTCCTGGCCATCTGGGGACTTGTGCACATGCTGGGGGTCCTCTGCCCTCTTACACCTGCTTTCCTTCTCAATGTCCCAGCGCACAACCGCTTGCTGGTCTTTCCACTGAGGTCCTTCTATTTGCAGTCATCACTTTCCTGCACTATTTCTTTCTCCATGGAATGTCACTTCCCCCATTACCACTTGCTCAATTCTCATCCATCCTTCAAGGCCCTCTAAACAGCACCTCTTCCGCCGCAGCCTTTCCATCCCCCAGCTGCAGATGCTCCCTCCCCTCATCTCCTGTGCTTTGTAGTTTCTTGGAGGTGCTCACTGCTTTCTACATTGTGCTGTGAGTACATATGCACATGCTTTGTCTCTTATAACACACACTAAATGTCTTGATGATGGCGGGTGATGAATAATTCATCTTTGTGTTTCCCAAGGGTTCTAACATTGTGCTTTCACTCAATAAGCATCTATCCAATGAGCAAATGAGACCATTATTCTGGGCGCTTGAGGGGATGTGCAGATGGATCCGACATGATGCAACTTGCACATAGTAGGTGTCCAGTAAATATTTTTAAATGACAGAATAAATATTTGTATATGTAATTGTGGAAGGTACATAAAATATTTTGAAGATTTTGTTAGAGTAAGAATAACGAGGGGAAGCTTCATGAAGAAAGCAAACCTTGAATAAGGCTATAAAGGAGACTTGATTTTGGACTGTGGGGGAAAAGGGTCAGAGGAGGGGGCTTCTTTCCTGTAAACCAAGACCTAGAGCAGAGAGCGAGAGTGAGGATGGAGCTTGAGGGGTACACGGCTGGGGAAGGTAGAATAAAGGTGGGCAGCACGACATTAGATTATGAAAGCTCTTAATGGAGAACTGAAGACGCTGACTTTATCCTGAAAGCTGTTGGTGCCGTGGCAAAGGCATTGCTTGCTAAGGGCTAATCAGTGGAGAGCACTAGAATGAAGAAGGGAGCTACATGGCTGTAGAAATGCAAGCGGGAGGTAATCAGCTGAATCAACTATGAGGTTTCTTCCAGACTGCGGTCTCTATAGTTGATGGTCTCTGTGGTTAGTGAAAAAGCACAAGGAAGAATATGTAAAGAGGGCTGATAACAAACATTCAATTACATTTCTTCCTTGGGGGATTCATTCCCACTGGTTGCTGGATGCAGCATTTGTTGCGGGTAGTTGGACAGGCTTTGTGGCTAATAGGCAGAGCTCAGCAGCAAAGACAAACACAGCCCACAGTGGCTGTCCATAGTCGCATGGTTTGTCTGGTCCCTGAGGAGTTCTCTGGTTGAGGCTCTCAATGAAATGTGAGGGGGAGGAAGTGAGGAGAGAGGCTGTGTCCTGCCCCCACCTCTTCCAGAAAGACTCATGCACCTGCACCAACACACCCATTGCCAGGGAACCCTATGCCTAGAGGAGAGGGACGTGGCGCTCCCTTTGGGAATACTCAAGGGACACCCTGCGATCACTCTGTGCTGAGAGGTGGGATACGTGTGATGAGGAAGAATGCAGTGGCTGAAATAAAATGGAGAAAAAAAATGCCCTGATAGAATGGGATGGTCACAGGCTCCTGGCCTTGGGAGGCCTTGGGCCTTAGATTTGCATTCAATTCCAAGACTGTGGCAAAATTCTCATCTGTAGCTAACCTGCTCTGAGAATTGTGTATCCTTAAGCTGAAATGCTTACTGGAGGGGAGGACATGACATCATAAGAAAATGTCCCAGAAAAGGAATTTGGGGGAAAGGCATTTTACACACACACACACACACACACACACACACACACACACACGCACATGCACATGCACAGAACATATTTTGGCTCTCTTTCCTTTTGATTGGACATTGTGGGAGAGGCCAGGAGATGCAATAAAGAGGGATCTATGTTCCTTGGGCCCCAGGCATGTTGGTGTTGGTCTTGGAGCTCATGAATGCTCTTTCTCATGCCTACTGGTACGCCTCCACCACTCCATCGGATACCCAGTCTCCAAGTCTCAGCTGGGCGTGGGGAAATGTGCCTCTGCGTGATCTGCCTGCTGCCTCTAGGGAAGATTCCTTTCCGCATTTCTTTCCTAACTCGGTACCACTTATAACCCAGCTCAACTCTACCAGTGGGCGCCTGCCAAGTCACATGTCACTCCATACTTCCCTCGTTTCAGTTTTCTCTCTGCCCTATCAAACTTCCTCTTCTACGTTGTTATCTTTTATCATCTAATTTCTTACTGAATTTCTTCTTACTTCCCCAGGTTTCTCATATTTCCTTTGCTTGGATTTCATCAGGCTTTGTTCTTGGTACAAATTTTATTTTTATTTGACAAAAAATAATTATATATATTTATTTGGTACAAAGTGATGTTTTGATATATGTGTATATTGTGGAATGATTAAATCAAGCTAATCAACCTATTCATCACCTCATTCAAAATCTAATCTTTAATTTTGTAATATACAATGCATTGTTATTAATTATAGGGACCTTTCTGTTCAATAGATCACTAAAGCTCATCCCTCCTATCTAAGGCATTGTTTTTAAATCCGTGCATGGAGCCACTGATTAGTGTCAATGTTATAAAAGTAAGGACTCAACAAACTTCAGGAGCTGTCTAGGTTCTTTACATACATCATTTAATCTTTACAGCAACTCTAAGAGGTAAAAACTAGCATTATCCTCATTTTATAGATGAAGACACTGAGGCAGAGAGTAGTAACTTGCTCAGGTCACACAGCTGTGGATAATGGCACAGGCTGACAAACCCAGACAGACCAACTCCAGAGCTACCATCTTTACCCTCACTAACCATATCTGAGTTGGTTTTTGTTCACCAAGACTGCACAGCTGACCTTGTCATGAGCAAGTTCTATTCAAATCAATTGTGAAGGAAACTGAAAGATTTTAGTAGTGTTCTGGGAAACCTGTCCACATGACTATTGCAGTAATATACCAAACACCAGCTGATATTGCCAATGGGGAAGAAAGGACAATTAATTAGCTTGCCATTTGCTGTGCAATTACAACTGTGAAAGAAGTTAGCTTGTTAGGTGGAAAAATGTCTACCATCATTATAAAGTTCAGCTTCCTCACTCGGAAACATATCCTTGCTTCGTTGGTGAAAATTCACACACTGCTTCTTCTCTCCCTCATGAGTATGGAAAGCCTTCTACAAAGAAGAACATCTGAAATAAATGACTAACCTTGACAAGAAACATGTCAGCGATGCTGCTAGAACTTTATAACACGGTGCTCTGAGACATTCCTTCAGTGGTGATAAAGCGAGGGGCAGTCTGAAGGAAGCGCTGCATTTCTGTGCTCATTTGTTGGGCTTCTGGGAACAGATGAGTCTCTTTGCCTCCACTTTGAAAACGACTGCAGTCGTCACTGGTTTTAATGTTTGAAAACTCTATAATTAATGTATGGAACTGTTGAACAACTAGAAAATAAAACTAAATAACAAAAAGATGCCTATGTGTATTTTTTCAACAAAAAAGGAGATAATGCTAAACAAACTATTTGGGGATGTGTTTTTTCAGTAAAAAAATACTATGAATTTTTTCCAAGTCAAAAATGTGCACTTTTATTCATGATTGTCAATGGTAGCTTAGCATTCAGCTACATAGAAGCATCATAATCTTTGTGGTCGTTTTTTTTTTTTTTTAATCAATCTCTATTGTTAGATATTTAGGTTGTTTCCATTTCGATGATGTTATAAACAAGGCTCCATACCTCTTTACAGGCAGATCTTGCGTATGTCCTTAATTGCTTTCCCTAGGGGAAATGTCTATAATCAGAATTTCTAGGTTAGAGGAAATACAATCTTAAAAGTGTCAGAAATGTTGTGCTGAATGATAGTTCTTTTCACTCTGAATGGCAGGGCAAGGCCCATTTCTCCTCACTCTGAGTAGCACCAGGTATTTTTTCCTTTTGGAGGGGTGGTCTTTACCAAATTGGAAGGTGTACATGAATATCCACTTCCCTTTGTATTTCATTAATTACTAGAGAGATTAATCATTTTTTCATTTCCCCTATGTTTGATAGGGGAAATATGTTTGATGTATGTTGAATAGATTTGATAGTTTCTTTCATCCATTCCCTTCCTGTTGGGGTAATTATTTTATTTTTATCTTTTAAAAAATAATTTTAAGAGTTCTCTATATAAAGGATATCAATTCCCCATCTGTCACACATCACATTTTCCCTAATTCAAACTAATTTGTTTTATCATTTAATTTTTTTGACTCACAAATCTCTAACATCCACATGTACTCAACTTTATCAGCCTTTTCCTCTATGTTTTTTCTCTTTGGTAATTTGTTTTTTTGTGTGCTATTTATTTATTTTTTAATAGTATGATTTATTTTCTCCACAGGTATTCTGTTAAACAAAGCACCATTTATGTATTGCCAGGCCAGTAATTTGTCAATTTATAATTCACGAAGCAATTTTTGAGCAGACACAGGGCCTAGTGTAGGGATACGCTCAAAAATATTATTCCCTTTCCCAAATAGCACATGTATTGTTTTTCTTATTCTTTTATGATTTCACTTTTGGCATTTTAATTTCCAATATACACGGAATTTATGTCATTATATGTCATGAGATAAGAATTATAAAATGGTTACATATTGATTCTAACATAGACTTTCCTCATTTGTATGCCAACTCATCTTAACCCTACACCAAATACTTAGCCATTGAGGAAGACAGTGTAGTTAGGCGGTTAAGCACCCAGGCTATTTAGAGTATAGGTAGTAAAGGAAGGTTGCCCAGTGAGAGGTCTGTAGAGTGAACTGTCTTTGAACTAATATCCAGAAACTATGCAATAGTTTTGAGACTATTTTGATAAGTAGAGGAGCAACCAGGAGAAATCCTGATTTTGACTGGGAGCCTGTCTCAGAAAATAAGCAGCAAGTGATTACAAGAGAAGAAGGGGAACTAAGCTAGATCTCATGCAGCCCGCTGCTGTCAGGGTCTGTTGCCCAAAAGCATCTTCTTGGAACTTGGACACCAGCTGGGGTGGTTCTGGATGCCTTTGCTGCTGTCCCTGTCTCTGCAATGTGCACATAAATACGAGCCAGTTCTTTATTATTAAGTGAACATTTATTTCCATCCAAGGTCTGTGTCCCAGTGCTTTCTCTGTGGACTGTAATTCATTACACACACAGCTCCATCCTGCCTATTCTATCTTTTTTGGTACAGTGCAACTGTCCATCTGTATTTTTATATGTGTGTGCATGGACACATTAGCATCATGCATTTATTCTCCCAGATGTATCTTTCTATTATTTTGTCAAATAAGCAAGTCTGGATTTTTGTTTGGAATTACATTTGTTGATTAATTTGGGGATGGCGTCAATTAAAAATTTTCCCATTCAGGAATGTGGTATATATCCCCCATTTATTTAAGTCCTTTATTATACACCTTAGTAAATATTGGTTGTCTTCTTTATATTGATCCATTTTTTTCCTGTTACAACTGATACAAGTACCTCATTTGCTAAATACTACCAAGTAGCCAAAAATAACTGAGAAAGGTTATAAATTACCAAAAAAACAACAACAACAAAAAAAACAAATTTGGAAATAACTCCCTGGGACATTATGATATTTCAAGCTTAGTGTAAAGTTCTTCATCCTAAGAAAACCTCAACAACTAATGAATCAACAATAATTATATAATTACAAATAGGCCCTGTGGGAAGAGACTGGTTCGTAGATTTCACAATTGGATAGGACAAGGTGGTCTGATTCAGAGATATGAAGAGATTTTGTGTAAACTGAATAAAAATTAGGGACTATCTACCAAAAATAATAACTTCAGATCTTTAGACAGTGATCTGTATTAGGGGTTGACAAACATTTTTTGGTAATAGGCCAGCAAGTAAATATTTTTGGCTTTGCAGGCCACGCAGTCTTGCTCACAACTACTCAATTCTACCATTCCAGTGTCATGGACAATACACAAATGAATGAAGCGGAACTGTGTTCCAATAAAACTTTATTTACAAAAACAGGTAGCTGGCCAGATTTGGCCCATGGCCAGAGTGCCAACCCTGGATCTACGTCATTCTTTCTGGCAGTAAGTAACCAGGGAGACCAGGTTTCTCATCAGGTTATCCCTAATTTAATAATCTAATAAAATAAAAAATATTAACTCAGTATAAAAAGAATGATTATCCTTCTCATTCCTATGTGGGTGAAAAGGCATGTGGTTTACAAGTCATCCAACAATAGACTCATATTAATAACCAATAAACAATAAAATACTGAAATAAAAAACAATTTTAAAAAACCCAAAATTCAGACTGATTTCCCCAGCTGTATATTTTTACCAAATCCTATAGTAATATTTCAGTGCAATTTCTAAATTCTATCCAAATTAACAATCCATGTGGAACTACTATAGCTTAACCCTTAACTGATTCCTGTCCATGAGCCAAAGATTGTGGAAACTCCCATTATTTATATATAAACTATTATTTTATTTAATGGATTTTTTTACAGGACAGGAAGACATATTCCAGGGGTCTGTATGGAATAAGTAAAACTAACACCCACCTTTCTTCATATGAATGGTGAAAATGTTCACCTGGGTAACCCTAAACCTATGGTTTATGATGCCAGAAGCTCTCTTATTCTTTGGGCAAAATGTCCAGGGAAGGAATACATCTGTAATTTTGAGTGGTAAATAATTGCCCTGCTGGAAGATGGGAGTTAGTTTCCACTTGGTCCAGGCAGGTAGGATCTCACCTGGAGTGCTCATTAAAATCAAGAAGCTATCTAGGTGTTGGATATCCTAAATACCCTGATTCAATCATTATGCATTATATTCATGTATCAAAGTATCATATGTACATGTACAAATATTATGTATTAATAAATTTTTTTAAGAAGAAGCTAGTGAACTGCAGGGCCACCATGCAGAATGGTCAAACCATCAGGGTAGTCACTTAAATTTCAAGAGACGGATCATACCTTCTGGTATCATTCAGAGTGTGGGAATATGGCTGAATGTGCTCTCCAAATTTGCAGGCTGAAACGATTTTGTCCCTGCTACATAAAGTATTATACAACTGTGGCACTCTGGTGCCCATCTGTACATGTGTAGAACAGGTAGAAAACAGTGGTATCTGTGGGGACAGTCTGGGCATATGTTTGACTGAGGTTTGCTATCAAATTAGGCAAGGACTACAGCAAGGCTTATTGGTTTCCACAAGTAGATGCGACTTTCTTTCAGATTCATTGTCTATTACACAGCAGAGTATTTGCACTGCCCAGATGTACAGTCTCCAGCTCCCTCCCATGCAATATTTTTCAATAGTTTGGTTGAAAGAAATAGTATCCAGTGAGAACCGTAGGAAGGGAATATGACCATTTACTCATCCTGATACTTGAGACCATATTTGGGCCACGCCGAATCAGCAGAGAGCAGGGGATTCCCACAGCAGCGTCATGCTGCCACCATTTGCTTTTACTGGCATTTACTTTGGAGCGAGACCCTCGGTCTATTGAAGATGGTTGTATGAAACAATCCCGTAAAACTCATCACTTACGATAACACTGTTCCTACAACACCATATCCTCATTAAGAGGACGACTGGAAGAGAGCCTCATCTTTATATCAATAGGAGCTCATCTCTTCTATCAGTAGCTGTTTTCTTCTTCTGGGCGTTATGAATTGTGTAACTGAGAGATTCCATTTCTCTGGTGGCTGTTGGGACAGCCAGATCAATGCGCAATGAGTGGGTGACTGGACCATAGAGTTAGGCTTAATTCTGTCCCCTCCACCTGTGTTTCACCTGTTCCCCCCCCCCAAGTCCTCTTTCACCTTTGTAAGACTCCTTTAATTTCTTTCTGAAACAAGATGGAAGCTATATGAACAACAAAAATCAAACTTAAAACTAACAACAAAGCCCTGTGGTCTTCCATCGGTTAGATATGAAAGAACCCTCTTCCCTTCCTCCCAGGGTTTTGGAATGTGTAGGAGATACTTTCCAAAAACAATAGAGCTGGACCATCTCTAACCACCTTTCTTTAAAATGGAGATCGTTTTATTTATTTCTTTTTATGTTCTGGATTATAGAAGTAATTGATGCTGCAAAACATTCAGAAATTATAGAAAAATAAATAAAATAAAATAAAATGACAGCCATCTATCAGCCCACTGCCCAGAGAAATATCTTGTTTTTTTAAAACACACTCCTCATTTGTTATTTATGTGTTCAATCTGCCTCCTCTGGGACGCTTTCTTTCATAGCTCTGGGCCATATTAATATATGGAAGAAAAAAAGTCAACTTATTTTTCTAGAATACCTATTTTCTGCCCCACTTTACCACAAGTTGCTATCTTATGGTTTTCGGTGTTACTGTCTCATAACTGAAGAGTTGGGTCCAATCCCTTTCTCAGTAGTTTTGGGCCCTGTTACAGAAGGCAGAAGTGTGACCTTGCCCTGTAATTCAAGCTGGAAGGTGTGCATATTATTTTCAAAGAGTTCAAGATTGTAGCTCTTTACTCCCCAGTAAATAACCATATGGAGAATAAAGAAGATAGACATAAACTCATTTCAAGTAAATATCAAAGCATACCATTTTCAAAGCAGGCACACACACACACACACGCGCGCACACACACACACACACACACACAGGCACACACACCCCTAGACTACCATAACTAGTTAGAATCACCCTGACTCTTCGGTGGCCAAAGTCCCCTGACATCCCCAGCTACACCTTTGACTTCACACTCCAGCTTTGTGCAAATGCTCCTTTCTCCTCGCTCAGGCATATCTATCTCCCTGGCTCACAAGAGAGACATCTGCCTGCTTCTGCAGTGATATTTCAGCATTTTTATTCAGCTACACTTTTCGGTGTTTTTTCAGATTCCCTTTGCAGACTCTAATCCTCCCACAGACAACGGGAGGAATAAATTGCTAGAAATGAAAACAGTGAAGCTGCAGCAGCAAATCCGGTCAGAGCCAACGGGATGGTTTTCTGCCTTTTATTTCTTTTGAGAAGGAGACCTCTCCAACTTCTCTGCTCAGCCCTGGGACGTGCCTACACGCACAGCCCTCGCTCGATAACCCACAGGCTTAGTTGGTGGTTCCTAGAAAACTCACCATCAGATTTTTTTTAGAGGTTCGGAGAGTGTTCAGCACCAGGATGAAAAGAATGTGAACACCTGCTAAGAAACTGGGCATGAACGTTAGTAAAAAAAATTTTTTAAAAATTCTGCTCAAGTAAATTGTAAGAGTTGTTTTGGAAAAATGGCTCTGGAGACAGTGATTCTGGAGGCAGTATCAAGGAATGTCTAGAAACTTGGGAAGGCAGAGAAACTTCTGGAGCCTATGTGTAAAGTATTATTGCATGCAAGTAGTATTAAAAAAAAAATCTCTGTTGAAAATACTTCATGGGAACAAGAAAAAAAGTACAGTTCAAATAACAAGAACTATACCGTCTACTAATAAGATGGATCCCGACTATGAGTTTGGGTTTTTTTAAAAGACTTTCACTGTAAAAACCACATATATCTCTAAGTAGGGTTTCCCCCTTCACTCTTTCTTTTCTGTCTCTTCAAAGAGAGAAAAGATAAGAAGCTGGAAGAACCAGTCCAGCTGGTTTCATCGCTATAATTTGAAAGGCGGCCATTGTAAGAAAGAGCTAAACATTCATAACCAGCAACTCTAAGATGAGCTGCAAGTATTTTTGAAGTCAGGTTGATCTGAAGCCTCAAGTCCTGAGAGCAGTTTGACCAAGTTGGGATGAGGATACATTGATATTAGAGATTTGTGAAAAACATACAAAATAAATATTAATTTTTATAAAAATATAGCTTTAGGCACAAGATATGTATTTAATTAGTATCCTCAAACATTTGCTTTAAAGAAACACGTAATCCACTATTTAATATTGTTTGAGGTCAGCTGTCTTAAGAAGAAATTACATTTTTATTAGTACATAAAAATGAGGGCAAATTCAGGACTATAAATTTCTGGAATGTGACCGGAAAAGTCTATCTTAATCTGAATTGAAGCTTTAAATCCAAGGCACCAGGTCCTATGATGACACTCGTAAGTACCCCCAAGTGTTTATTGAATGTACATTGTCCTAGGTGAAAACTCTCTGAGGGTTTCTAGACATGCTGTGGTGAACCAGACAGATACAGCTCCTATACTCATGGAGTTCAGAATTTATGGAAAGATATAGGCAATAATAAGTTAAACACAAAGAATTGCTCATAGTGATAAAGGCTAAGAAGATGACAATTAGACATCAGGAGCAGATGAAAATAGAAGGTGGTGCCTATTTAGTTAGGGTGATCAAGGAAGGCTTCTCTGAGGAAGTGATATTTATGCAGAGATCTTCAGGATGAGGAGAGACCCGCCATGCAGGTACACATGGAGCGAGGGGAGGAAGAGTGTGTGTGTGTGTATGTGTGCGTGTGTACTGTATGTGCAAAGACCCTGAAATAGGAAAGAGCTAAGCTACGTAGAGCACAAGCACAGTTGCAATGCAGATATAACCAGTGTGGCTGGACCCTGCTGAGGACGAGGAGCAGAGAGGCTTGAGATGTAACTGAAGAAGAACCGGTTCAGGCACCGAGACCAGGACCAGGAAGGAGGCGGTAGTAACAGTCTAGCCAAGGAAAGACGGTGACTTGACTAAAGAGTGGGTGTGTGGAAAGTGGACAGATTCAAGACATATTCTGAAGGTAGAACTGTCAGGGTTTGCTGATGCATTACATGTGGGGGACGAGGAAATGAGAGAAGCTAGAGATGTTACTCAGATTTGAACAATTCAACCTTTGCTGAGATGGGGAAGGAGGTTGGATGCACAGTTGGGTGCGGGAGTGTAAAGCCGAGAGTTCCATTTTGAACACATTAAGTGCAAGATGCTTGTGAAACATCTAAATGTCAAGTGATGTCAGGTCAGCAGTGGAGTTTATGAGTCTGGAGTTCAGAGAAAAAGTTGGGGCTGAAGATATAATTTTGAGAGTCATCAACGTGTAAATTGCATTTGAAACCACGAGACTAGATGAGTTCCTCTGGATAAAGAACAGTGTGCACACACAGAGGAGAGAGAAAAGGTCCAGGAGAGAACTGAGGAACCGCTTCACCTAGAACCATAGCCAGAGAATGAGAGAAGGAAGCAGTTAGGGGTTAAAAACCAGAGAGCACGATGTCATGGAAACCGAGAGCACCAAATGCTTCAGTTAGTGAGGGAAGGAGGGAAGGTATTTACTGGATTTATAAACACACATGTCAAGGTGACCTTGGCTGGAGCGGGTTTGGTAGAGTGGGGGAAACTGACCCCAGGTTGGCTGTGGGCTCAGGAACAGATGGCGGTTGGGTGGTGGGTGGAGAGAAGGTGTTTACAGCTGTTCTTATTTTATTTTTAGTTGTGGTAAAATACACATAACATGAAGTTTGCCGTTTTAACCATTTTTGACGTACAGCTCAGTGGCATTATGTACCTTCCAATCGTGCTGCCATCACCACCACACACCTCCAGAATTTTTCTTCTTCACTGAAACTCTGTCTCCAACAAACAACTCCCCATTCTCCCTCGTCATGTAAGCCCCTGGTGACTTCTGTTCTGCTTTCTCTCTCTACGAATTTGCTTGCTCTGGATACACGATAGAAATGGAATCATATATTTACCCTTCTGTGACTAGCTTATTTCACTCAGCATAATGTCCTCGAGGTTCATCCATGTTGTGCCATGTGTCACAATGTCCTTCCTTGTTAAAGCTGAGTAATAGTCTGTTGTATGGATGGGCCACATTTTGTTTATCTCTTCATCTGCCGGTGAACACGTGCGCTGCTTCCACCCCCTGGCCACTTTGCATGGTAGTCATACAGTCAAGGGAGAGGGTTCACTTTGTTTTTGTTGTTGTCGTTGCTCCCCAAGCTCAGAGAAACTGCTAGACCATGTTTGTCTGCTATTGGCCATGACTCTGTGGAGGAGAGGAACAACAGAGGGAGGGAGCGGGAAGAGGACAAGGTCTCCAGTAACGTGCAGGGAAGCGGGACTGGAGCAGGGACTGGACCAGGACTTCCTCCTGGGAGAGCAGGGAGGAGACTGGCTCTAGATGCAGGTATGCCAATGGCTTTGACAGTGGTTGGATGAGGGAGTTTCCTTAAATGGCTTCAACTTTCTCCGTGAAGCATGAGACCCGCTCATCTGCTGGGGGTTGAAAGGAGAAGGGAGGAGATTTAGAGGAGAAAGAAGGTATGAAATGATCCTCTTAAGGGAGTGTTTCCCAGTCTTGGCTGCACACTAAAATCTCCTGAATGCAGAATTTCCAAAATATTCTAAAAGCTACCCCTACCCCCAGCATTCTGATTGTGACTTAACTGGTCCTAGGTGGGCCCTGGGCATCTACAGTTTTAAAAGTTCCCTAGGTGATTCTAATGCACCATATGGGTTGAGGATGACTGTCTTAAGAGTGGAAAAGAAAACATGTTTGAGAACAATAACAGGATTTCTGGGAGTGTCAAATCCCAATTTGAGATTTTGTAATCATAAATTTCAAGTGAAATGAGCCAGTACAGATCACAGGGTGTGGATGTGTTGTGTGTGTGTGTGTGTGTTCTGGTCCAACATGCTAAAGTCCAGCAAACCTCTGTCACCAGTCCTTTTCTTTTTAAACTATTCATTTAAGATTCCATCTATTCCCCATCATTAACTTCTGTCAACAACAGTAACAGCTAATGTCATCAGGTGCCCAGCACGGTTCTAAGCATCTTACCTATCAATTCCTTCAGTCTTAACCACAGCCAACATGTCCACTTTACAAAGAAGAAAATGAGGCACAAAAGTAAAATCAAGCAGCTGCCAACACTCAGATAGTTAGAGCACGACAGCGGTGGGTCCTGAGACCAGGAAATCTAGACCCATGCTCCTGGCCATGGCACCACACCACCTCTGTGTGCAGGGTCTAAAAAGTGATGTACCTTCCTAAGACATGAAACAGAGAAAACAGAAACAACTCAAATTCATTCCTCACAGGGTTGGAAGAAATCTTTGATCAAACCCTCTGACAAGGAGAAGAGCCCATAGGGCCCGTGTCCGTGGCCACTGATGGGCCCGGTTAATGCAGAGGGTGGGGTGGGTGAGCATGAGCTGCGCAGGGAATAGAAGCAGAGCTGAAGTTCTCTTCGTACTAGACGAGAGGGCTGCAGAGAGCAGTTGAGAGTGGTGGTTCAAGTCGGGGGAACTTGAGCAAATAGATATGTCTGAGGAAGACTCTGAGCCCCAGTCTGTATTTTCTCCAGGGAATCATCTGTGAGTCTTACACTGCCCACTACTAATGTTACTGGTGTTAGTGGATTATGTGTGGGAAGGTGGCCGGTGTTGAGGTCTGTGGCCTGGCTGTATGGCGGGAAGCAGACTAAATATAGGGGCAGTTGTGTTTCACCATCTCATCAGGGCACAGGCTGCAGTTTGGACAGTCTCCTGGACACTGATAGACCACAGTGATCTACACGCTCATTAGACTCAGAGTTACCTCCTAATCCCCCAAAGCAATTGCTCTTTCTGACTTCCAGACTCCTACCGGTGGTGCCAGCTTCCCAAATCTCAAAGACTTGAAGTTTCAGCATGATTTTTGTGCACAATGCCTGTACAGGTGTTGAATTGGGGTTGGCCTTAGCTGTAGCAAGTAGAACTCTGGGATTTTTTATCCATATGTCTGAACGTTTAGAATGAGCATCAGACCAAGAGTCTTTTTGCCATCACTGCAGAGACTACCCTGGGCTGAGAACAGTCCTAGTTGGCCAATCTCCTAAACTATTTATCTACCTAAGAAGGTACCAGTAAGCACCACGTTGGTGGATTTAGCAGTATTGCGCTGCAGCTGCCTTCTAGTCCCTGGTCAAACCCTATGTAGTTTGAAATCTGCCGTGGTGGGAATATTGACACCATGGAAATCGGCAAGTGCTATAAATCAGGGTCCCCCTAGCTGAGTCCCCCCCAGCCTGTTTACGGGCACATCACTGATTGAGTGCTTTGTTGTAATAAGGTGCTGTTGTGTTCCTTGGGAATCTAATCTTTATTCTGTCCCTGTGAATGAGCTCACCGAGGCTGAGGGAAGTCAAGTGTGTTGTCAGCGGTCCCCTGGCTGGTGAGCAGCAGAGCCAGAATTGGAATCTACTGTTTCCCACTGAAGATCTGAAGACGGTGGAATCAGACTCTGAGGTATTGTTGCAAGGAGTTGTTTTGGCATCTGCCGCCAACACTCAGGCAGGGGGGAGACACCCCGGAGCTCTATGTCAGGGATCCTTACAGTAGAGGTAGGCAGAGGTTTCGCTTCTGAGGCTACACGATGATTGAGGAAGTGCTCTGGTGCTCAGCTTATAAAAAGATTCCTAATTATCAGTGTGCGGCCCTGGAGGGAGTGATGGAGATTTATGAGCATTTTCATGCTAATGACTGGGATGATGTCATAACATTTAAAAATCTGCCACAAATCTGTATTTGGAGAGAATCCCTGGCACTCCACTGAGCTCTCTCAGTTGGAATTTTGCTTTGGATGAAGACGAGAAAGTGAGAGAGTGAGAAAGAGAGAGAGGGAGGGAGACTCTTAAAAATTAAACAGAGAGCTCTGGGCGAGGGAAGTTTCAAAGCACGTAGCCAGAGCAGAAGTTTCTGCATCGTGAGGAATTTGAAGGAGAAATGGTCCTCCTTGCCCCTCAGGAGCTCCTTGTTTAGGGAAATGTCAGGGGTGTTGCCGGTATCCTGCCCGGGTCCACTTTGTCCAGTTGTGCGTCCAGCTCTGGGGAAGATTCCCCAGGTCAGAACCTGAGCCACCTTGCTGGGGAAGCGCTGGGGGAGGCAGGCAGCCTTCAGCCGATGTCTGACCTCCATGGGGGCACAGATGGTGCCTCAAGGTCTGAGCAACACTCTGGTCCCCTTTGTGCTCCAGGGTTCTCTGTGGACTCGCCAGCTGAGAGCACACCTTACCTGGCCGTCTTCCCCTGCCGCATCCTTCTTCCGCTATTCCCCTTCTCCTGCGAAGACTCCCTCAATAACACACTCGCCCACGAATCCCATCTCAGGCTCGGCTCCTAAGAAACCTGACTGAAGACAGGAAGCTCTTCTCTTATATAGATCCAAGAAATAAACAAAGCCTTAGTGGTTATTTGGAGCATCTTCTAAGAGTTCTGGTAGTCTCACCTTCCTTCCTCATGACACATCGATAGAAGAATTTCAGGAAATTATGGGTCCTCTTGGAGAGACCTCGTGTTCCCTGGCACTGACGTCACCCACTGTGATCTCTAACGGAGGTTCACAGGAACCCATGTGTTGCCTTTGCTGCTTCCCATTCCCCTGGCAAGACCAACCTTCCTGGCCTCCACCCCTCAAAAGCGCAGTTGGAGACAGGAACGTGAGCACCTGCTGTTTATCTGGAGAATGACTTCTGGAATTGGGGCAAGAGAGGAAGACAAGCCACTACAAGGCTGTGTAGCTGAGCCCGCTGCTATGCAATAGGGCAGGTGTTATGTGCAGGGACCTCCTGAGAAATGGACAGGTGCCTCCTGGCACTGCACACTGAGGGAGGGGAGGCCGCGGCACTTCCTTTGCTGGGTCCCCTCCCACACGGGCTGCGAGTTACCTTGGGTGCGTTAACTCCCTCCCCTCTCTGAGCTTCAGCTGCATGGGGCACTGCCCTTGAGCACAAAGCACGAAGACGTGCTTAAGAGGGGATGCCGCCCATGGGAGGGGGTCCGAGGGCGCATGGGACTGTCCACTGCCGCTGAGGCTGGAAGCAGAATGGATGCAATGCCAGGCAGCACAGGATCTGCTGCAAGTGACCTCCCCATTGTTTCAGAGCGATTAAAACCCAATTCCATCAAGGAGGACAGGATTAGAACACATTGCCTGGTTTCCCTGAAACAGCATTAAGACCAGGACCCTCACACTTTATAACTACATCATCTTAGGCACCACCAGAAGCCCAAGTCCTATGCCTGGCACTATCACAGCACCTGAAACAGAACATTCTCAATGCACAGGTGTTGAACACAGGGGAAGACAAAACAAAACAAAACATGAAACTTTAAATCAGGACATGAGGCATGGGTCAAATCACCTTTAAAAGAGAAGGAATGGCAGGAGAGTCAGGCTCGGCGGTGCTCAGCCTGGAGCTGTAATCACAGCCATGGGAAGACAGAGCTGCCCATGAGGAGGTGAGGGTGCTGGTCAGCCTCCGTGCACAGACCCCCCCCAAACTGGCTGAGCCCACCCAGGTACTGTCCAGGGGAGAGGGTGGGAGGTGGGCATATCAGGATTCCAGAACATGCCCCCAGCAAAGTGCCAAACCTGAAACCTACTCCCTGCAGTCTGCTCCTGCCGTTCATGAAGCACCCTTTCGAGATGTTGGACTGCTTCTGTAGCTGGCCTGAGGGATAAATTGTCCTGGGAAGTCCAGCAATTGTCTGTTCTGCCCGACAGATATATTTCTCATCCCAAATAAATTGGCCCTCTGGTTTATACACTCAGGTCTCCTGTGAGTTTAGTCACTGTGAGTCAGCCTGCTCAGGATCAGCACTGGGGCACTTCAAGACTGAGTTTTGTTGGGCTTGGGAGACTCATGGACGGAGTGAGACCCCTGGTGTAGATTCCACAGCTAGCTGGCATCCTTACAGGGACCTCTCCTTCAGATTTCTGTGTTTATTTAGTGAAAAGGTGCGAGAAGAACAGGCTAGGAGAAAGCAATAATGAGTTCTCGGGCATATCCTCTCCGTGGAGGGTGGGAAAGGATTTATGGAAGTCAGCTCCCAGAATCTGCTGCCCCAGAGATGTGGTATAGGTTGAAAACAAAGAGCTCTAGGAAGCAATTACTTATTTAAGTTACGTCTTTCTACATTAACAGGGAATCCATAGAAGAAATAGAAGAAGAGTTAGATAATTAATAAGTATGTGTTGAAGGAAGGAAGGAAATGTCATTGTTTTAATAGACATTTCTTTGATCACTGAGGCTGGATGTTTTTTCATATGTTCATTGACCAAATATATTTCATTCATTCTTTTTTTTTTTTGAGACAGAGTCTCACGTTGTTGCCCTGGCTAGAGTGAGTGCCGTGGCGTCAGCCTAGCTCACAGCAACCTCAGCCTCCTGGGCTCAAGGGATCCTACTGCCTCAGCCTCCCAAGTAGCTGGGACTACAGGCATGCGCCACCAAGCCCGGCTAATTTTTTCTATATATTTTTAACTGTCCAATTAATTTCTTTCTATTTTTGGTAGAGACGGTGTCTCGCTCTTGCTCAAGCTGGTCTCGAACTCCTGAGCTCAAACAATCCGCCCGCCTCGGCCTCCCAGAGAGCTAGGATTACAGGCGTGAGCCACCGTGCCCGGCCAACATTCATTCTTTTAATTATATTATCTGTATGTCAATAATCTAGAAGGATATATAATAAATGGTTATCACTGAGTGGTACGATTATTGGCATTTTTATCTGCTTTGTTGGCTAATTCACATTTTCTAATTTGTCTATAATCTATTTATATTATTGCAATAATAAAAAATTACTTATAATTTTGAAAATTAAAGTGACAAATATTGTAAATTTCAGAAAAAATTCAATTAAAAAAGTCAAGACTTTTTGATGTAAGAAGTATAAACACGTAGTTACAAAGTTACACATGTAACGTTAACAAAGAACAGGATTCACTAAAGGAGGTGGAAGAATGAGCTGCTTCTAGGCATAGAAGTTGAGCTGGTTATTGTAACGGGGCCTGCACTTATCTGTGAGTGTCCTCTCCTGGTAGCTAAGGCAAAAAAGAACCACAGGAGGTGAGACTGTTTTCGTTTGGCTGGAAGGGAAGGCGAACGTGGTCATTGTAGGGGCCTGTTCCTCCAGGCATGAAGATGAAACAGGATGCATTATGTATTAAGGCCAGTAGATAATGTGGTTATTCTTCATTATATAGATAATTGCCTCATTCAAGGAAGTGATTTTTGAATAAAACTTTCTTTAAAAACAATGGCTGTAATATTAAATTGTACTTAGAAATCACTTGAGTGTTCAAATTGTAAGGGAGGGACCTTGGGAATCAAACTCATTTACCAATGAAGAAACTGAGGGTCAAAGTGGTGAAGTAAGTTGCTCAGTGAGCTGGAAAAGTGGGACTAGAATCTGAGTCTCTTGATTTCTGGTCCAATGCCCTTTGTATAACACCCCTAAAATCTCCATCCCCCATGACTCTGGCCTGTCTTCACATGCAAGGCTGGACTGGCTGTTAGCAGCCATATGTCAGTTGTGTCTGTGTCTGACCTGTTAGGGAAATTTCTGTGCCAGTTCTGCTTAAAACCACAAAGCAGCAAGTAGACACTGACACCTGTCAGTGTGACAAGCTAAGAAACCACAGAGCAGTTGAGCAAAGCTGAGCAAAACTGCAAGCCTGTCATGATTATGATGTTTGTTAAAAGCCTATTATGATTCTAGTACTTATAAAAATTATTGTTTATTGGATAACTTTTAAGTCTTTTTGCTAATTGGTTAATCATTTGTACCTGTGTGTGATTTGTTAAAAGTAACCCCCCAGAAAAGGTATAAAACCTGACAAAAACCCGGAAAAGGTGCTCAGACTTTGGGAGGCTTGACCTCAATCTGGGCCGCCGGCAATAAAACTGTCTGACTCTCCAACTCTCTGCGTGCCACTCGGTTATTCCTCAGGAACTGGTCACTGACACTTGCCGTAACACTAGGACTTGGTTTGGAATCCTGGACCCATCATTTATGAGCTGCTTAATCTTGGGAAAGTTCCTTGACTTCTTCTGCTTCACTTTCCTCCTGTATAAAATGGGGTTAATATTACAGTTAAATCTCTCTCTTATGATTGCCGTGAATATCGAAGGAAGTAATTCATGAAGTCCTTATTGCACAGCCTGGCACATGGCAGGTGCTGTATTATGTAGATGTTAGTCACTATCCTTTTCTTTATTCTCTTTTCCATCTTCTTTATCTTTGAACTGTATTAGGTGCCAGCTCTGCAGTGCATAGTGCTAGGTGGTATCTAGGGATCTGCTTTCTTTCTAGGGAATTGCCCTGCGGATTTCAGTGTTTCCTCTCAGATAATGAGGTTACTTCTGATGATATTTTGTGGAGCTTCTTCTATCACTCTGACATTCTTCTTTAGGAATTCATGATACTTCACTTCCAGAACTGTAATGAGTATCATCTGCAAAATAACATAATTTATCTCTGTTTCTTTTTTTGGTAGTATAACTTTTTGAGTATTAACACTCAAATCTGTTTTCCTTGACAGCTGGCAAACTTCCCCAGACTCTGTGAGGAAACGGAAAGAATCGTGGCTAACCACATTCGCGAGCGAGAAGGAAAGACAAAGGACCAGGTAAGGGGAGAATTTCCCTGGTGGGCAGGGAGCTCGTGGGAGGTGGAAAGTGTCTCCAAGGCTGTCTGGTGGTCTCCAGCCGTGGGCCTGTCCCTTAATGGAAAAAAAAAATAGTGGAACAAGCAACTACGTTAACGAATTATACGTGTGTTACTATCCCAATATCTTATGTATGTTAAAAATATAAACAAATATAAAGACTTTAGAAGAATGAAATTTAAAAACAGTAATAGGAGTTCCATTATTTTTTTCTACAACACTCCATGGATCATCACATGCATACGTCCTACTTTGAAAACCACAAATCTAGAAACATTCCACGTTTTTTCTTTAAGACAGGAGTTCTTAACTTTTAACGGGCCTGCAGATGGGCTCCAGCAGGCTCGCAGACTCCTGCAGTGTTATGCAAAATGGTTAGTGTTTTTATTTTTTTCTGAGAAGAATGGACACAGCTTTTCATCAGCTTATCCACAGAACCTATGACTGAAAAAAATTTAAGAACTGCTCTTTTAAAGATTTCTGACTATTTTGTAAGTGTATATGGTTTGTCAGGAGTGACCTTGAGATTGTCTTCTAATCCTAGCTCTGTGATTTTGAAAGATGATGTTTAAGTGAGGATAATAAGTTAAAAAATGTGAAGGATTAAATGAAAATTATAAAAGCTTCCTACATTTGAGTGGATTTTTTTTCTTAGTTACTTATAAACCATCACAATGGGGGAAAAAAACAAAGGTTTTTAAATTCTTTTGAATTCCATGGCCCAGCTGCACATGTGATGCTGTGGAGAGAACACTGGACTTAGGCCATGTGTTCTCCACAAAATAACAGCATGTTCTTGTGAAAATCACTTATTTGGACTGTTGTTTTCTCATGCACAGCATTGGGATGTTGGTCTATATGATCTCTGAAAGCCTTCGTAAGTTAGCATTCCAAGAGTTTGTGATTCTCAAGTGAGTTGGGGCAGGGGAGAGAAACGAGAAAAATGGGAGAGAAACGAGATAAAAGAGAGAGACTGGAACAGACCACAGGGAGAGACGCACAGCAGGCACGGAGTGTGCCCGTGGGCGGGGTGGAGGGACAGCGGATGGAGGCCCCATGGTTGGGACATTTGTGAGTGACCCCAGTTACAGCCTTCCTCTCCTTGAGCTGTGGGGCTCATTGTTACTACTTTTTATTGTTGTGTTTTGAAAGTTAGTTAACCGCTATTTATAGTTTTTACTTGTTTTCCAACTTTCACACTCTTGCATAGCTGCACTAGCCAAAAGTGGAGAAAATAGGGCCTTGTGACTTATTTGAGATAAACAAGTCAATATTAATTCATGAGCCAGTGAAATCAAGGCCAGGGCCAGATACATAGCCCCATGGACAGAGGTTCCTTCTCCCAGCCCGTCTGCTGTCTTGGCTGCCCCTGGGCCAAGAAAACTTACGTTCTCAGGAATCAGCTGTACTCCTGACCTTAAGTAAACAAGCTAACTTCTGTTTTATTGTCTTTATGATATTGAAATGATAAGGTATCCTATTTAACTCTTAGGGATCCTATGGAAAAATAACATTAAAAAAACCATTGGAGTTATTATTTAAAGCATCTTTGTGATCATAGCTAAGTCAGGTGATAGCTTCTTGCTATTCGGTGTTTCAGAATTTTTGTCTTAGCAAAATGACATGTTCAAACCTTGCTTTGCTGTTAAGATCGTGGGCTCTGCGCTCAGACTCCCTGCCTTTGAATTCAAGCTCTGCCGTTGACTTTCTGTGTAACCGCTGACAAGTTACTTGCCCTTTTTACACTTCAATTTCCTCATCTTAAAGTGGGACAGTGATGGTAGTTGACTCACAGGCATTTTGTGAGGATGAAATGAAGTGATCCAAATATAGCTCTCAGTTCTTAATTCATTTTAGAACTAAAAGTTGTTGTTCCCAAGAGCGATGACACACAGTAGATAGGAGGAAGACTTGCCTTTCCTGATTTCAAGGGAAAGTGTCTTCCACCTGCAGCTCTGATGCAGCGATTACCTCATCCCCCGAGTGTGGCATAAAGGCAGGGCCAGGCCTCTCCCTCCTGATGACACTTGCAGGCAGCCTGGTCTCACAGGTGTCACCCGCCTGCAGAAGCTACTAGCGGTGGCCGCTAACATGGACCTGTGTGGCATAGCAAAAACATGCTGCTTGTGGTGACGTGAACGTGTCATCTGGGACAGATCTCACATTTGAATTCTGAGCTCTCTGGGCCTTGGGCCACGTGGTACTTGTGAAGTGTCTGATCAGAGACAGTGACCTGTTTCCTTGGGTCTCTGTGTCTGAACTGCTTTGAGACATTCTTATAGTTTTCTGTCTTTAAAAAAAAAATAGAATTACTGCCAACCTCCGCTCTGGAAGCTATGTGAAGGGAAAAGTCTTCAAAATTAAAAATATGGAAAACCATAAATCTGAGCTTTTTTCTTCAAGGGTTTTTGAATATCTCTGTGTGCCAGCTGTTATTCTAGGTACTTCCATACATGAACTTGCGTGGTGAAGTGGTTGATTTTGTGCATGATTACTGCTACCAGGGGTAGCTTCCCTTTTCTTCAACTAAAGACGCAATAACTGTGGGTGAAAAAGGCAGTGGGAAACTCTGAGAAAGTGAAAAAATGAGAAAAAAATGGACTATTTTCTTTTTCATCCCCCACATGCTTCCTGGCTCTTTTCCTAGAGTGAACACAGACTCCCAGTTTCCAGGAATATGAATAAGAACAGCCATGGCTTTTATTTTTTTCCACTTTTTTCCTATATTGCAGTCCAAGTTAATATGTGTGAACATCCAAGATATTCATGACAACCTTTGGCAATGTTGAGAATTATGTAGATATTTTGTTCCTTATGGTGGCAACAATTTGTGCTTAAATATTATAGTTTATTGGTATAAGCTCTTGGCCAAGTGGATTTGGGAGTATAACATTTAAGGGAATGTGGCTTTATTGCTGGGAGAATAGAGACAAAACTACAGCTAGTCTAACAATGGTCACTCTTCCTAACTCTTCAGTTTTCTTCAAGAGATGAAATAAAACTATATCTGACTATATGAAACTTTTTCATACAAGTGTGATGTTATTGACCCAATAGTCCCCGTGCCTTGACTTTATTTTTGGTAACGGGAGTGGATTTGGAGTGATCTCTTAAATCTTCTTTTAGCAGGTCCCCTTGTGACTCTCAGCAAGAGTTGGTCAGATGACTGGTAGGGATTAGTCACAAAGGCAAAACCTCAGAACCCATAGCACGGGATATTGAGTAAGAAACAGTAATAAGTGGCCATATACTAATTATATGGGAATAAATTGTTCCCTTTAAAGCTAAGTTTTTCAAGCCTGGCAGATAGTTACAAAATGAAAGCCACAAGTATTTCTTGGGCACCTATCATGTGTGTCATGCTGGGTTCTGGGGACAAAAGGGTGACCCACACGTAACTCCTGCTTCTATGGAGCTCACAGTCTTGCAGGAAAGAGAAACATCGCACACAAAATTATATAATTACATTTGCAGTAAACACAAATTCAAGAATAGGGTGCAGTATGTATAAGTACGGTGTACGGACTAAAAGTAGTGGCATGATCCATCCTGTTCTTGGGTGAGGTTAGGAGGTGAGGATCGGAGAAAGCTGAGAGGAGGTACCCACTGGAGAGCATTACGTAGACTGTGTCTGCGAACTGTTACCATTTGGACTCCGTGCACTCAAATGTTACCTTCAATGAAGGGAGGCAGCATCAAAATACCCCTTGTGGTCATCAAAAGTTTATTCAACAAAGTCAAACTGCAGAGCTCGGAGGTATTCAGACAGAGATTTGTTGAGTCCTTTATTTTTCCCAATCAAGTCTCAGCATCCTAGAAAGAGACAGGGCACAGTTGGAGAACAAAAGAAAACTTAGGAAGAGGAGCTCAGCTTTGAACACCTCTGGAATGAAACCCTCTTTCTTAGTTTCCCATTGCTCTGTTCCCCTCTTGTTCTCTCTCAGGCTCCCTGTCCCCCCATCGAAGAATATTTTCCACAGAGGGACTTTCCACATGTCTGAGTTGCAGTTTCTAAATATCTTATGATAAGAATATTTGCATGTTGGCTGGGACATGCATTCTGTTTATTCCTTCACAAATCTTGACCGAATGCACGTGATGTTCCAGGCATTGTTCTGGGCACGGGGGAGGTACCAGTGAAGACAGCAGATGAGGTCTGTATGTGGAATATGCAAAAACTTGCTATGTCAGCTAGTGGTAGCGCTACAAAAGAAAAGGCAGGGTAAGTTGATAGAAAGTAACAAGAGTGCTATTAATAATTTAGACAGAATGGGCAGGGAAGATCCTTCTGATAAAGTGATATTTTAGCAGAGAACCGACCGATGTTCTGATTTACTAATGAAGCTTACTGATCTCACGGAGGCTTTGTATTTATGTGTACATTGCCTTTTTGAGTTGGTTGATAAGATGCTTAGGGAGCCCAAAGATAATAGAAAAGGAGAGGAAAAACAAGAGGCGATATTGCTGCTTTGTGGTTAATTTACGGTGTGTGCAGGGGCAGGAAGCTCAGAGCAGCCCCTCGTTGGCCTTCCTGCCACGTATCTTTTTATACAGACTTTCCCTTCTTTTGAACATTATGCCTACGTTTTAGAGGAATAGAACAATTCTAGGTTCTTGTGAAATTAGCAAATAATACATGCCAGTAACTCTCATGCTCTTCATGTGGCACTTAGACTTACTTTTCAAGTAGATTTTTAACTTATGAATTTAGAGTACATAATTATGAGTCTAATGAAGAAAAATTAATGTAACTTTTCTAGTTGAAGAAATGCAGGTAAATAATTTGTGGGCAATTATTGAATCTAATGTTAGAGAATTCTTAAGATGGGCTTTCACCGAAGTGTTTCTCTTTAACTTACAGGTACTGCTGTTGATTGACATCCAAGTCTCCTACATCAACACCAACCACGAAGACTTCATTGGCTTCGCAAAGTACGTGACACCCTTGATTGTCGCATGCTTTCCTCCTACTGGTTTGTCTAGAGCAAACATGGTGAATCTTTCCTACAATTCCACCACTTTCCGAGAGTACAGTCTGTGTCAAGATCAACTCTGAGTTTACCTGCTTAGGAGGTCTGGGCCCCATGGCCATGTGGTAGGGGTATTTATTGTTCTTTCGATAAAGTAGTTGCCTCTATTCAGCATATGAAGTCATATGCGTCTTAGATACTCATTATTTTTGGAGGATGATCTGCACTTTGTACTTGAACTCCTATAGATAAGCAGTAACAAATGCACATTTAGAAATTTGTTTGGAAGCAATTTTTCACATTAATTTGAAATATCAAGTGCAATTCATAGAATATAGGCTATTTCAATTTTCCTAAATCAGAATATAAAGTGCTATGTTTTAAAAAAACTTTGTGAATTTAGATGTAATCTGTTGGGATGAATATTCTCTTCTCTTTAAACTGTATACACTATATATCCTTGCCTGTATATTGCAGTTCTTCATAGACATTGACATTTTTAAGCCCTTGAATTCACTATTTTTTTTCTGCTTGTTGTTAGAACCAGTTTTTCTTTGATTTAAAGCATCTCGATTCTTTTTTTTTTTTTTTTTTTTTTTGAGACAGAGTGTCGCTCTGTTGCTCGGGCTAGAGTGCCATGGTGTCTGCCTAGCTCACAGCAACCTCGAACTCCTGGGCTCAAGCGATCCTCCTGCCTCAGCCTCCCCAGTAGCTGGGACTACAGGCATGCGCCACCATGCCCAGCTAATATTCTCTGTATATTTTTAGTTGTCCAGCTAATTTCTTTCTATTTTTGGTAGAGACTGGG
>CAUYSK010091857.1:0-42574 GCA_963575035.1 Avahi laniger
TTTGAGCTCAGGAGTTCAAAACCAGAGTGAGCAAGAGCGAGACCCCGTCTCTACTAAAATTAGAAAGAAATTAATTGGACAACTAAAAATATATAGAAAAAATTAGCCGTGCATGGTGGCGCATGCCTGTAGTCCCAGCTATTTGGGAGGCTGAGGCAGTAGGATCGCTTGAGCCCAGGAGTTTGAGGTTGCTGTGAGCTAGGCTGACGCCACGGCACTCACTCTAGCCCGGGCAAAAGAGTGAGACTTTGTCTCAAAAAAAAAAAAACAAAAAAAAAAAACTATTTTCTGTACTAATGAATTGATGATTTCTATGCTTTCCTTCAGCCTGAAGAGTTTTCAGATTTTAAGACCCTACTTTGAAAATCCTAATTGCCTCAGTAGATCTCGCCAATCACTCACTTCTTCCACAAGGTGGCAGTCTTCACCTTAAATACTGGCTGCGGTAGCCTCGAATTCGAGAATCGATAGCTGAGTTAACCTGCTTGTTTTCTTGGAACTCAGCCTGTTGTGCAGGACCTGACAGCTGTAAAATTCATGGGATGAGTGTAATTACCCCTCAAGATCTAAATGCTTTCAGGGAAGAGTATTTAGGATGTGAGGGCTTTCCCTGGGGAGTGACATACTATAAAGGTGATGCTGCTTAATTGACAGGGACTTTGAAATACAGTTGTTAGTTGTGGGAAGGCTGTAGGTGTGGAGAGAGGTGACGCACAGAGCTATGATACCTAAAGTGGTCTGACAACAGAAAACTGGATTTAGTCACCAAATATATCTGCTTTTTCACCTCTTCCTGCCCCGTTTCCTCTCACCCCACTCAGTTGATCCCAGCATCTGGGAATAACTCTGCCTTGTTCTGGGGTGAACCTCTCATGAGAGGTAGAGAAACTCAGAAACTCCTCTTGGGGTCTCAGATCCTCATTTCTGTTAGAACCAACTCTGTTCTGTAGGTAGGAGCATGATTTTAAATTTCCTGTGGGAGGCAGCATTGTTTAGCAAAAAGAACAAAGTTTGTCCTGTAAGGCAGCACTGCCACTGGCTATTTGACCTCAGGCAAGATACTAAGCTTCTCGGAGCTTCAGTCTCTTCCCCTCTAAAAGAGGGACAAGGATAACACCGTGCCCAGGGACTGGTGTGAGATTAAATGTAAGTTAGGTACTCGTGCGGAGTCTGGCACGTGGGGAGCTCTGTGGTGATCATCTTTCCCTTCCTCCCTCCAGTGCGCCTCCTGCGTCTGGGCACCTGGAATCCACCTGACTTGGGTAGCTCAGAGGGAGGGAGAGGAGAGGTGAACTCAAAGGAATGACTCATGGGACAAATGAGGAGTCTGGAGTCTGTTGGCAGGAGCAGAACGGGAGGAAAGGGGAGGGCATGTGTTGACCTCAAATCCTGACCTTTGTGCCCAGGCTACTGAGCCTGCAGGTCACCATTCCAGAAGAGAAGCAGAAAACTGTTATCCGACTAAGGCTTCTCTACCCCTCCATGAAAAATTTCTTATTCACAGTTCAAAAGTCTTGTCTAGAAGTTGATCATGGAGCTTCTGCCAAGCGTAAACACTGATCATGGCACCTTGATTGTCACAGGCATTTCGGTTCTTTAATATCCTGTGCAAGATTGTTCATTAGTGTCAATGTCCCCAGCCAGGACCACGGGAGCACACTGCAATTGAACCAGGTGGCTTATTGCTCTCTGCAAAAGGAACAACAGTCAGGACAGGCGCACACGGGGGCGGGAGAGGTTTCACCTGAGGATGTTAGAAAGGACTTACTGAGGATTTGGGCTTGTTTTAGGAGAGTTGGGGGGAGGTTCAGGAGGCTGGCTTTGCCTGGATGCTGCCAGGAAGCAGGGGGAATGGGAGAAAGTCTACCACAGGATGTCTGAATACATTTTATCTACCAGGCTGGAAGAATGAGAAGGCTGAAGCCGTAACTGGTGAAGAAGTAGCAGTCACTCCTATCAGCTCTGATAAAAGGATGTTTGGTCATTTGTTTGTGATTTGGACATTGTTTTTGTCGGTATTCACATTATGGTCTATCAAGGTGGTAAGACCATGTACACAGTGGCCTTGTCTGATGTTGGTGTCCTGTGGCGCTGTTTGCATTCAGTTCAAGAAGGCTAAGACCTAGCCGTGGGTGATCGTCAGGGGCTGTGCTCCTTTTTTCATTACCAACATCTCCACTCACACAAACCTGTGCACTTGAGATCCCAGGGAGGAAGGAGCTGGCCTGTGATCGCTTCACTCAATTTGGAAGAAAGGAAGGCAGGTGAGCTAGTCTAGTCTCCTAGTCCACTGTATAGATGATGAGATTTGCTAGAAGGGAAAGACCCATCCCTAGAATGCCTTAGTAGGATGCCATTGATTAAAAGGTTATTTCTAGAAAATAAGTTCAGAATCTGTGAGGCATGTCTCCCTGGAGAATCATGTGAGCTGTAGAGCTCCCTATAGAATAAAATGGAGATGCTTCATTAGTTAAATCCTTCCAGCTGTGTGAGGAACCCCACAAAACCTCATTTAGTGAGCATACCCATTATTCTGGGCCAGAAAGCTTATGTCCCATGCAGGAAGAAAGGCAGGACCCAGCTGGGGGCGGGGGGTTGCAGGATGTGCCATCCTTTCTTCACTTTGAGCCTCTCCATTGTCTGTCTCCTTGACATTATTTGTCAAGTTTGATTTGGGATACAACCTGTCATTCATGTGTGACTTGATGATCCAATCTTTCTTAAGGACGCAAGGAAGTCTTTGGAGAGAAAGCTCCACTGGAAGAGTTCGTAGCCTTCCATCCCATATTTCACACCTCGGGACGTGGGTCTGAGGCACCGACACTAATTCTTACCCGGTTACATGGTGTGGTCTTTAACTGAACAAAGGATGAGATAAAACACATGTAGCCAAGCATCATGGGAGAGGGCACAAAAATAACAGGTGGGCTTGGACCTGGGATGTTCTCATTTTCTAAGACCTTCTAAAATTCTCACACGTTTGGTCTAATTGCTCAGGCAACTTAACAAGAAAATAAAGGTTTTGATATGTCCTGCATTGTAATATATGCTTATCATAGAAAAATAAAAAATATAAGGAAGAGTATAGAAGGTCAAAAACAACCCTTATACTCCTACTACCCAGAGATAACTATTCTTAAATCATGGTTTAATTGATGTGGGTTTTTTCTTTTTCCAGTTTTTTAAATTGGTTGTGATCAGACTATATTTTTAATTTTTAAATATTTAAAAACCACTTTCTTAGATTACTTTGATAATATATGAATCCTTTTTTTTTTTCCCT
Source organism: Avahi laniger (assembly GCA_963575035.1). Lineage (NCBI taxonomy): Eukaryota > Metazoa > Chordata > Mammalia > Primates > Indriidae > Avahi > Avahi laniger. The sequence continues at coordinate 3,284 of CAUYSK010091857.1, forward strand.
GTAAACATACAAACACAGAAAAACATAGGGTAAAACTGAAGTTCCCCTTCAATCCTGTTAGGGACAGGTGCGGGTGAGCAGCGTTAACCACAGTAAAAGAGGAGGCGGGGGCAAACAGGAGGAGACCAATGAATACTTAGAACCTAACCCGCAATGGCAGGAACTTGTGGTTAGGGACATTCCCGGCCAGGAGCATGCGCGCAAACTGGGAGCTCTTGTCTAAAGGTGACCTTTTCCCTATTAACATACGTTAACATAGTAAAAATCACACCCACCAGCTCCAAGACAGTTTACAATTGTCATGGCAACCCCTGGAAGTTACCCTATAAAGATAAGATTGGGGGGTACCCTTAGTTCTAAGAACTCTCCACCCTTTTCCCTGAACAGGAATGAATATTCCACTCACCATTTAGCAAGCAAATCCATGAGGAATAGACATAAAAGTAGAAACGTGGTAAGACTCCAGCATCTTCTCCACTCGGGGAGACGGACCCATTTCCCTTAGGAACTGGACTTTCACTTTCTGTTCTATGCTGAAAGGCCTGCAATAAAAGCTGCCTGTGTGGAAATGCTAGTTGCCTGTCCTTCCTCCTTAGCACCTGCTGGGCTTGTAATTCCTTCAAGCCAGGAGCCAAAGAACTGGACAACACCTCTAAAAAATCAACTCTGACATTCCTTTTCCCGAATGCTATCCCAATCAACAGCTGGGGGTGCATTCTTTCTCTACTTTTCGTAAGTTTAGGCCTACTTTTTAAACTTAATGTGAAACAAGCATTTCCTGAGCTATTCCAAAGTCTGCATAAATACGTTGTCCAAAGGCTGCTGCTTTAAACTCCGCTGAGCAGAGGCACCTGACGAAACCATCCCCTTTCTATTGGCTTTGCATCCCTAACTAACCACTCTGGAATTCACCAAAAGAAGCAAAGCCAGAAAGTGGCTGAATAAAACTCCACAGTGATTACCAATGTAGATCAATTCTACATGTCATGACAATGTATTAGAATACACACGAGGAGCAAACAAGAAAGATCATTTCCAAAATGAGGATGAGATCAACATTTGATCAAGTTTTTAAACATGCTGTTTCTATAGTAACAAGAAAATGTTCAGTTACTATTTATTGTGTTTTTAAGTTTTAGTGCTGTGGGCAAGTCACCAGTGATCTAGTTATAATGAGTTGTTTTTTCCTATGCTCTCTACTGCAGTAGGTGTGACCAGAGAGGGTAGAAATGGTATGTGTTGGGAGGCTCACGGTGGGCCCTTGGTAAGTATCTATGGAATGAAAGACTGGGTGGAAAGAAAAACCCAAGTATCCATTGACTGATGAATGGATAAACAAAGTATGGTATATACTTATAATGCAATATTAGTCGGCTTTAAAAATGAAGGAAATTCTGACATATGCCCTACCATGCGTGAAGCTGGAAGCCATTATACTAAGCCAGTCACAAAAAGACAGACATTGTATGACTCCACTTATATAAGGTACTTAGTCAAATTCTTAGAGACAGAAAGTAGAACGCTGGCTGGCCGAGGCTGTGAGCAGGAGGGATGGGGAGCTACTGACCATAAGTTGAAAAGAGTTCTGCAGATTACTTGCAAGACCATGTAAATGTTCTTAACACCACTGAAATGTACACCTAGAAATAGTCAAGATGGTAGATTTTTTTTTTAAAGTTTCAGAATATTATGGGGTTACAAACATTCTGGTTACATGTAATGCCTGTACCTTGCCCAAACCAGGGCTGGAAGAGTGCCCTCCCCCATACAGTGCGCTCTGTCTCCGTTAGCTGTGAGTTTACTCCCCACACCTGACCGGCACCCAGTGAATATTACTACCATGTGAGCACCTTAGTGTGGAACAGTTAGTAAGGATGGTAGATTTTGTTATTTGTATTTTACCACAATTAAAATTATAAAAATAATGGGTGGAGGGATTAAAAAAAAAAAAGCAAAATTTCTGTCGCGCTCAGCCTGGTGTTGTTTTCATTCCATGTCTTGAATTACTGACTCTTGAAAACAAAACAACGGACACCATGTTCTCACTTCTTCATTTGCAAAAACACTTAAGAGCAAGAAACCTTACATTAGGAAAGCCCGAGTTTTCTTAAGGCATCGCATGATCAGAAGTCCACTTTCAGGGCCAGCTGGGGACACTGCTATTCATAACAAGGGTGAGGGGAACGTGCTTATCAGGGGAACCAGCAGGAAACAACTTTTCTTCTGGACAGAAAATCCTTGAAGATGCTCGTGTTTTAAGGTCTTACGATGGAGGGGTTATACTTGAACATTTCAAAACGATAGTATGAATTACCTTCCGATTGGTTTGCATCATTGATTTAGCCCTGCCTGGGTCTCCTGGTAACTGTTCAGTTCATCCTGGTGGCTGAGTCAGGTGGCTCTGGAAAAGAGTTGTTTGAGAAAAACGTTTTTTTTTCCCTGAAAATATTATAGGGCAGCTCGCCTCTGTTATTGGAAGCAATGTTTGGGACAGCCTCACGGGAGGCCATCTGATGGAGTGGTTAAGGGCACGGAGTCTGTACTTGGACAGTACAAGGTGTAAATTCTGGCTGGGATACTCCAGTTGTGGAATCTTGGGCAAGTTATTTGGCCTTCTGTGTTTTGGGGTAAAATGGAGATAATAATAATATAATAGGTTCGTGTGAATGAGGATTCAATGAGATACCTGTAAAACACTTAGCAAGATGGCTGTGCGAAAAAAGGCCACAGTTAGTGTTAATTGCTGTGGTTGCTGTAATTCTTTTTTTTTAAAACCACATCAAAGCTTATAAGGTTGTTATAATTCTTATAATGATTAGTCATTGTTGACTATTGGCTAACTAGCCATAAGCAAATGAAAGTACATCAAAGAAGTGGTAGCGGTGTGAGCAGGGTGGTGGGAGTTAGAAGATATTTGCAAGTTCCGGTTCTGACTGAGTGTAAGTGCTCAGACCTTAGGCTTGTCACTCTCCCTCTCTAAACTTTCTGTTCCTCATTTGTGAATGGAAGGGTTTAATTAGAGCACTTGTCCCCACCCCTAATTGATTATTAGAATCATCTGGGGGAGCTTTTTACAATTCCAGGGTCTGCTCTCTTTCATTGGCTCCTTCCTTTCTGCCTTTTTTGCTTTTTAAAAACATCACATTCTGTTCATTTCTTCAGAGCCTGGCCTACCATGCAGTTCATAGCCGAGTGGTCAGGCTGCTTCTGCGGTGCCATGTTCTGAGCCGAAGTCCATTCTCTTCTTCACTTTCCCCATTCTCACTTGTCTGTTGTTCTCCAGAGCTCTCCAGGTGGCCAGAGCTGAGAACCACTGGACCAGGTGAGTTCCAACAGCACGTCTGGTGAAGGTGTAGACAGCTGCTGGGCTGACAATGGCTACTGCAATGTCTCCTTGTCCCAAACAGCAGGCACCCTTAGAACTCTCACGACTAAGCCTTCCAATTTGGGGACAGAAAAATCTTTGAAGGAAAATTAATATTGAACTTCCAGCAATGACTCTTAAATCCTTCATTGCTGCTTCTTTAGTCAGAAATATCTGCTTCCGTCTCTGTCTAATTCTTTCTAGGTCTGTTTCAACTCTAATGTTTTATGTTCTGTGGTTCCACTCCTTCTAAAGAAGGAATTCTGTTAAATTTTTAACTTGTGTTTCTTGAACCCTGAAGGTAAGGTTTCTTGAAGTGGGGTCTGTATACCTAAGGAGCATAAAAATAATTCTGAAGGTTTGTGAGTTCTGTATGAGACTCAGTAGAGTTTTTGGTGATTAAATAAGAGCACATGCATGAAAGCATCTGGTACATGTAGGAGCTCAGTGCATGTGCATTTCTCTTTTCCACTAGATCTTTGGTAGTGGAAAATTCTCTTATTCTTTCATCTTCATCTGTCTCAAGTCCTGCAGATGCTGCTAAGGAAAGAGGTAGAAGAGTTTTATGAGGGAGTTGGATTCTGGAACAGGAAGTTCCTGAGAAAGCCACTGCATTAATTAATGGAATTAAAACAATCTCCTAAAGTGAAGTAGCTGCCAAACACCATTTCTCTAGACTGCTCACGATGGTACCCCATAAAGTTTGATTGACATTGAAGTACATAATGTAATAACTTTTTTTCCTTAAATATATAATACATGGAGAAAGCCAGTTCGATAATGGTTTCCTGGCATAGCTTTCAAAGGCAAGTGCGGATGAAATGTGCTACAAAGACAGTGGAAAGAAACTGATGCAGAACTTCACATTTTCACACATAATCCAGGGGTTCTCAACCCCACCCTTGCACCAGAATTGCCTGTGGGGCTTCTTAGAACATGGATTTTGGACCCTACCCTATACTAACTAATTACATCTGCAGCAGCTCTATTTCTGAATAAGGTCACATTCTAAGATTCTGAGGGATGGGACTTCATCATACGAATTTCGAGGGGGATGCAATTCAACCCATAGCACCATCCTAGTGAGTGTGAAGTGGTGTGTTGTGGTTTTGATTTCCCTTTCCATAGTGACTCATGTTGAGCATTTTTACATGTGCTTGTTGGCCATTTTTATCTTTTATGCCAAAATGTGTATTACAATCCTTGCCCATTTGTTAATTGGGTAATCCTTTTATTACTCATATTGGGTTGTAAGAGCTTTTTATCATTCCGGATGTAAGTCCTGAAACCGAAATAATACTTGCCAATATTTCAACCCATTCTGTGAATTTTCTTCTCACTTTCTTGATGGTGTCCTCTGAAGCACATAAGTTTTAAATTTTGATGAAATATAATTTATCTAATTTTTCTTTTGTTGCTGCGCTTTTGGTGTCATATTTTAGAAATCATTGCCCAAGCTAAGGTTATTAAGATATTTTCTTCTATGTTTGAATCTAAGAGTTGTATAATTTTACCTCTTACATTTAAGTCTTTTATTCATTTTAGTTGATTTTTGTATATGGTGTGAAGTATGGCTTCAAAAACATTTTTTTTGCGTATGAATATCCAGTTTTTCTTGCATCTTTTGTTGAAAGGACCAATTTTTTCTTCATTGAATGGTTTGGCATTCTTGTCTAAAATCAATAGATGATAAATGTAAGACTTTATTTTTGGACTATTAATTCTATTCCATTGGTCTATATTTCTATCATTATGCCAGTACCAAATTGTCTTAATTACTGTAGCATTGTAGTAAGTTTTGAAATCAGAAAGTGTACATCTTTCAACTTCGTTCTTTTTCGAGATTTTTTTTTGGCTCTTCTGTGTCACTTTGCATTTCCATATGAATTTTAGGATAAACTGTCAATTTCTGCAAAAGAAGGAGTTGGGGTTTTTGTAGAGATTGCATTGAAGCTATAAGTCAGTTTTGGAAATACTGATATCTTAACAATATTAGGTCTTCTGATCCGTGAATACAGAATGCTTTTCATTTATTCAGATCTTCTTTAACTTTTAATGATGTTTTGTAGTTTTCAGTATACTAACCTTGAAATTCTTTGGTTGTATTTATTCCCAAGTATACTAATTGTTTTGCTGCTATTATAAATGGAATTTTAAAAAAATTTCAATTTCATATTTTTCATTGCTAGTATATAGAAATATAATTGTTTTTTGTATATTGATCTTGTATCCTGAAACCTTGCTGACCATGTTTATTAGTTCTAATAGTTTCCTTTTTGTGGATTTCTTAGAATTTTCACTATATAGTATCATGTCATCTGTGAAGGGGCCAAGTTTGCTTCTTCCTTTCTAATCTGGATGCCTTTTACTTCTCTTTCTTGCCTAATTTCCCTGTCTGGATCTGCAGTACAATGTAGAATAGAAGTGGTGAATACAGACATCCTTGTATTGTATTTGATCTTAGTCTTTCACCATTAAGTATGATGTTAGCTGCAGGTTTTTAATAAATGACCTTTATCAGGTTTAGGAAATTCTCTTCTATTCATAATTTGTTCAGAGTTTTTTTTTTTATTATGAAAGAGTGTTGGATTTTGTCATATGATTTTTCTGTGTCTGTTGAGATGATTGTGTGGTTTGTTTTGTCCTTTATTCTATTAATGTAGTGCATTACATTGATTGATTAGCATATGTTAAAACAACCTTGCATTCCCGGCATAAATCCCACTTGATCATGGTATATAATTGCTTTTGCTTGTTAGTAATATTTTTTTAATTTTTATTTTTTAATTATAAATTGACAAATTATAGTTGTATATATTTATGGGGTATAGAGTGATGTTACGATTAATGAATACAATGTAGAATAATTAAATCAAGCTAATTATTTGTTGCCGAATTCTGCTTGCTAGTATTTTTATGAGGATTTTTGTGTCTATATTCATAAGGGATATTGGTCTTTAGTTTTCTTTCTTGTGATGTTTTTATCTGGCTTTGGTATCAGGGTAATACTGAACTCATGGAATGGGTTGGAATGTGTTCCCTCCTATTCTATATTTTGGAAGAATTTATGAAGGATTGATGTTAATGATTCTTTAAATGTTTAGTAGCATTCGTGAGTGAAGCCATCTAGGCCTGGACTTTCTTATATGGCAATATTTTGATTACTGTTTTACTCTTTTTTCTTGTTATACATCTATTCAGATTTTCTATTTGGTCTTGAATCAGTTTTAGTAGCTTATGTCTTTCTAGGAATCTGTCCATTTTTATCTAGGTTATAGAATTTGTTTATGTATAATCATTCATAGTATCCCCTAGTAATTTTTTTCCCTATAAAGAAGGCAGTGATATTCCCTATTTAATTCTTGATTTTATTACTTTAAGTCTTCTTTTTTTCTAGCTAAAGATATGTCAATTTTGTTGATCTTTTCAAAGAACAAACTTTTGGTGGTGATGATTTTCTCTATTATTTTTCTATTCTGTATTTTATTTATTTCTGCTATAGTCTTTATTATTTCCTTCCTTCTGCCTGCCTTGGGTTTACTTTGCTCTTACTTTTCTAATTCCCCAAGGTGCAAAGTTAGGTTATTGATTTGAGATTTTTTTTTCTTTCAATATATCTATAAATTTCTCTCTTAGCACTGTTTTTGCTGTATTCCAGAAGTTTTGATACATGTGTTTTTGATTGCATTTGTTTCAATTTCCCATGTGATTTCTTCTTGAATCCATTGTTTATTTAAAAGTGTACTGTTAATCTTCAACTATTGGAGAATTTTCAGTTTTCCCTGTTATTGATTTGTAATTTTATTCCATTGTGATCAGAAAAGATACTACACATGATTTTAATCTTTTTTATTATGAATAGTAATTTGCCTATTTTATTTCTTTTTTCAAATTTCAAACTCTTTAAATTTATTAAGACTTGTTTTATGGCCTATGTATGGTCTATTGTAGAGAATGTTCCATGTGCATTTGAGAACAATGTGTTATTCTGCTGTTGTTGGGTGAAGTGCTCTATATGTCTATTAGGTCTAATTGGATTATACCGTGGTTTAAATCTTCTATTTCCTTACTGACTTTTTTCGTCCACTTAATGAGTCATTTCTCTTTTGCTGCTTTCAAGATTCTCTATTTGTCTTTTAATAATTTGACTATAGTATATTTAGGTGTGGGTCTTTGATTTATCCTACATGGAGTTTGTTGAGTTTCTTGAGGTGGTAGGTTAATATTCATCAAATTTGAGAAGTTTTGGGGTATTATTTCTTTAAAAAATTTTTTTCTGCCTCTTTCTCTTTCTCTCCTCTTCTGTAACTCCCATTATGCATATGTTGGTATACTTGATCCCAAGTTCACTTTCTTTTGCAGTTCAAATCTGTTATTGAGCCACTCCAGTGAAATTTTCATTTCAGCTATTTTACTTAATTACTTATTTAATTTTTTTTAATTTCAGCATAATATGGGGGTACAGATGTTTAGGTTACGTGTGTTGCCCTTGCCTCCCCCCCTCAGTCCAAGTTTCAAATATGTCCATCCTTTGCGTGGTGCTCATTGCACTCTTTGTGTATGCATATACCTGTCCCCTCCCCCCCTCCCCCCCAACATCCAATAGATGTTATTCTTATATATACACTTATGTGTTGATCAGTTAATACAAATTTGATGGTGAGTACATGTGGTGCTTGTTTTTCCATTCTTGGGATATCTCGCTTAGTAGAATGTGTTCCAGCCCTTTCCAGGAGTACTTATTTAATTTTTTAAAAAACAACTTCTATCTATTAATTGATGTTCTTATTTGGTTAGACATCATTCTTGTACTTTTATTTTCTATAGATATTTGATTCCCTAGTTATTCCTTTTAAGTTTTTTATCTATTGTTAGCTCCAACAGATTTAAAAAAAAAAACCTCGTGCACCTGCAATGTTATATAATTGTCACTGATTGTTTTCACAAATGCTTTGTGGGTTGGGTTGGTCACATAGAGTGAACTATGAGTCATGTCAAATAAAGACAAGTCCTGAGAGGTGAGCTTTTCAGCAAGCTTCCAGACAGGTCAAATACACAATTCTCTGGGGGATTCAGACATATTTGGAGAGATCCAAACCCACTCCACACTCTCTGGTGGCTGGAAGGCTGATGGTTTTCACAGCTGTCATCGTTGTGGAGCTGTTGGATTTTAAGGCTTCCATGGAGCTGAGAGAGGGAGATGGAATTAAAGCAAGTTAAAAAAATGCCACAGGGCTGACTGTTCTAACCAAGATTTAACTTTTATTTTGGAATAACACTTTTTCAATTGTTTTAAGCTTCAATTAATTTCCAGGGTTCTGTAAAGTTGGTATTGATAATTCTTGCCAGTGTTCCCATTGCTTTTATGGAGAAGCAGAATTTTGGAGTTCCTTACTTCTTCATTCTAGAAGTGATATCTTTCTTTTTTAATCGTACTTACATTTTGAATCTTATATAACTTACTTTCAATCTTCCACTCAATCTATAAGCATTATTTTGAATTTAGTATCGGAGGGACAGGTGGATGAACCAGATACAGTTTCTGGCCTCAGGGCACTGACATTCTAGGCAAATAGGCCTGTTTCCAGCTAACTTTCCTTTGAGGCAGGATGCATTCAGGCAGATGTAAGGGAGCAGATTTGCTCTACTTAGAGGAAGAGAGGTTTCCCTGTGGAAGCTTTTTAGCTGGGTTATGATTTAAGAAGCCCTAAATCTGTTCTTAAATTGTGGCCTCACTTTCATTCATCACTCATTGCTGGAGAAGCTCAACACACATGGGTCAGAAGACCTCCCAATCACGGGGAAGAGCAGACTGAAATTCCCCAGCTCTACTCGTTCCAGGGCATGGGCATAAAGTGTGGATAAGATTTCAGTAGGCAGATACGGGGAGGAAAGCATCCCAGGCCGTGGCCACCGTGTCAGCTAAGAGATGGGAAAATTCAAGAAGCGTCCATTCAGAAATTTGAACTTTCTGAAGGCAGTCGGAATCCTTAATTTTTTTTTTTTTACAGTGTGTAATATGAGAAAGAGAAGACTAGTTGCCTTTATATGTTCTTCTCAATTTTGTTTAACCCTTAAGCAAGTGAGCATTAATGACCAGACTATTTTGCCCTGGCATCAGAAGGACACAGATCTGAATCTTGGATCTACTACTTTGCCATCTGTGTGAACTAGGAAAGGTCATTTCCAACCCTCCAAGCTTCTATTTCATTTGTGAAACAAAGAGGGTAATGGCTGTCTCATAAAAATGTTGTACAGGTTAGATGAGATGATATGTATGGACTACCTGGCACTCACTAGATGATTCCTAAATGAAATGTATGCTCCAAAAATATTTTTTTTTCAAAAATATTTTAAAGATCAAATTATTCAAGTTTTGTTTTATTTTTCATGTTTTATCTGACAGAAATGTAGACTGCCAAAAGATACAGGAAGCATTCAAAGACGCATTTATTTCAAAGAATCCTTGTAACATTACAGAAGAAGACTATCGGCCACTAATGAAGTTGACAACTCAGACTATACCTTGCAGCAAGGTAATCTGGGCAAGTTATTACTTTTAAAACTGGGGATAAAAGCCAGAGGGAAGAGGTCACAGGACCAAATTTGAATAGAAGGAGGGAAGAGGAAAAATCCAGACATTGTAAAGTGGGTGTGGTTGGTGTGGGGCTATGGGGGGACCATGATATCTTTAGGATTTAGGACATTTGGGGAAGAGAGGTAAGAGAGAAATGGGGACATGGAAAGAGGAAAGGAGAATTGGCCAAAAATCAGGGAAAACAAACCTAACACCAAACCCAACTCAAACAAAAAAATACAAAATTTTGTATAATTCCAAAACTTTCGCCTTACCTCTGATAATAGCAATAATAATAATGTCAATTTACATGTGCATAGTGCTTTTTTTGCTTATAAAGGACTCCTAATCCTTTTCTTCCTAGTCTTTCACAGCCATTTTGTGGAACGGGCAGGTCGGGTGCCAGTATCCCCATTTTACCAGTGAGATAACTGAGGCTTGGTGAGTTTGGGTGAGCAGTGATTGCCCAAGTTTGACATCTTTGAAAGTGACAGTTGAAATGTAAATGGAGCAAAACTTGGGGCCAGAGAGGCCTGGGTTTTAATACATTGATTATATTGGAAAAGGTCTATCATAGAGTGTAGTTGTAATCTTTCCTAAAGTCAATGTTTAAGGCAAAAATTCAGTGTTTCAAGTCACAGAATTGTCTTTGTGAAGCACTTAAATCTACCCACAAATTACACCCCATCATCCCATTGGTAGTGAGCTGGCGTTATGGTACCTCTTCTCTTTGGTGTACCAGGGACGATGCCATCCATACGTGGAGGAGATGCTTAGCAAATAATAACCCAGGCTGACAATTGTCAAATAAGTGACTTTGCGACAGACCCTATGCTAAGAAATTTACCTGTGTTACCTCGTTTAATCTCCCCAGCATCCCTTGAGTGTGTTATAGTCATTATCGATACCATCTTACATGTGTGGAAAGTGAGGCTCAGTGATGCTTTGGTTGCCCAAGGTCAGGAAGGTCAAACAGCTAGTAGTGATGATGCTGGGCTCCAGCAAGAAGAGAGACTCCAGGGCCTCTGCTTTAACCCACGGCCCCCCACTGTCTCCCGTTAAGAATGAATAGATTCATGGAACAGAGTATCATTCTGAAATTTGACCTTTATGAGGGACCCTGAAAACACACCCACTGGCTATGTGTTTTTTTGGTAGCGATAGGGAAGATTTAGGGAAAGTGGAAAAGGTTATGTAGCTCTTTAAGAATCAAAAAGCATTTCTTCCAGAAAATAACACCTAGACAAAATTTTTTGCACGTAACTTTAGGAATATTGGAACTCCCTGATGCCTCCTCCAGATGTGGGTTGATCCTATGTTAGTTATAAGGTTTCCATCAGTGGCTTTCAGACTTTTCTGACTGCAACCCAGAATAATAAATTCCTTTTGCATTGTGACCCAGAATGCATACTCTCTCTGTCTCTCTCTCTCTCTGTCCTTGCTCTCATCTCCTTTCGCCTGCCCTTCCTCCTTCTCTTCAATCTTTCTCCCTGCCTGCCCCGATTCTCTCACACGCATAAAGCAATTCTGTGTTTTTCATTTACAAAAACATGAATTTATTTTTTTGACCCCCTAAATCGATCTCAATAATAGGTTGTGTTTATTCTTTCCTAGACTCTCCTTTGGAGCAAAACAAAAGACATGGCCCATCAGTACACGCGGGCCCACCGGGATATGTTCACCCTGGAGGACACACTGCTGGGCTACATGGCTGATGGCCTCACGTGGTGTGGAGACTCTGGCACTTCTGGTGAGGGCCTGGGCCCAGAGGGATTGCCCAGGGATGGGCAGGGTGAACAGGTGGGCTCTGAAAGATTAGTGCGGAGGAAGGAGCCACAGACACCGACCCTGATATCATCTATATACTTAAAGACAAATCAGGCTGATGTAAAATACTACAACATTCCCTACACCAATGCCTGTTTTCTTGAAAAATTGACTTCAGAGTTTGGGATTGCCCATGCTCCCTGAGTCCTCCTTTCTGAGAGCTTGTGTAGCCTGCTTCTGAATTCTCAATGTTTTGCTTTCTGTAAAGGGCATCATTCAGGACCAAAGAATTCTAGGGCAGGAGGAGGTTTCAGAAGGACCTAGGCCAAAGTCTTTGTCCCACAGAACCACCACAGCAGCCGTGGGTTGGGCTTCTCCATCTCAGGCCACTCAGTGGCTTTGCCTTCATTTCTCAGATGTAACCTTTTCCTGCCAGAAAGACTCAGAACACCTCACTGTGGAAAGGTATTTCCTACTCACAAAACCCTATGGAGCCACTTCTTTTTTTCTTTCCCTTTTCATTTATGTGGTGGGTATTTTTTCTTTATATTGCTTTATCCTTATTTTTATTGCTTTTGACTATTTGTTTTAAAAAGCTTGCCTTATCATAGCTTCTTCATCCCAGGTTTGCATTATTTCAGTTACAAAAAGGAAGCATGCTTATTTGAAAAAATACTTGCATATTATAGAAATGCATAAAAGTCAAAAGTGAAGGTCACCCTGCATCCTTCTTCTACCTGTAACCTCCTCATCACTTCTCAAAGGGTAACTGTTGTTAACAATTTGGGACGTGTCCTTCCAGACCTTTTCCCTGTGCCTATATAAACATATATATTAAAATGTATACATATAGTTCTGCAACTTGCTTTATTCACTTAAAATTAATAGGTATAAAAATACCCATATTCTTTTAAAAGGATTTATCATTAACCGATGCTATTAATGGAAATTTAGGTTATTTTCAGTTTTTGTTGTTATCATAACCACTGTTGCAAGAAACACTTTATATACACACACATGCACACACACACATCTGCATGCTTGAAGTACTACTGAAAGGTAAATTTCTATAAATGGAATTTCAATGTTAAAGGATAAATTGTGATATGAACTGAAAATGTCATTTTAAAGGTGGTGACAATTTATATCCTTACCAACACTAGATACTAATACTCTAAAATTTTTGGACCCATTTGATAAAGAAAAAAATACTTCAATTTATTTTTAATTTCTTTGATGGTGTGTTTGAGCATATGTATATATATTAATGGTAGATATTTCTATTTCTTCTATAAACTGTTAGTTCATATATTTTAACCATTTTTATTGGGGCATCTATTATTTTCTTGTTAATAGAAGTTCTTTATAAATTAATAATATTGGGCACTTAGAATGCCTATGATCTACATGCTTCATGAGTATTCATTTTACACAGCCCCATGAGGCCCTATGGTGGTCCCATTTTACAGATGAGAAGTCTGAGGCACAGAGTTAAGTAACTTGCCACCTGGTAAATGGCAGAGCTGAGAGCAAACCCAGAAAGACTGACTCGAGAAATTGTGCTCTTAACTGCTGTGTTGTTCTGTCTGTTTTCTGGTTGAAGGTGGCACATCTATTTTTTTTTTAGTTTGGATTTTTCTTTTTATACTGTTTTTTTGTCTGCCTTTTGCCACACAGAAATGCAGAAGTCCTTTTCCTATGGCTCCTGGGTTTGGTATCTTGCTTAAAAAGATTTTCCTTACCCTAAGATTAGGGAAGCATTCTTCTATATTTTTATACACTAATTTTACTTTTATAATACTTAAATTTATATGTAATTGTGAGTCTTCCCTCCCAGAATAAGATATATAAATGTTTCTCCATATTTTTTTTTGGCTAAGTTTTATAGTTTCTGCTATGTTTCCTGTTTTCCTTTTTAAATTTCCCTTTTAACAATTTAACTTTTTTCTTGGTCATTCATTTAACATTAGCTTTTAAATTTGTTTACAATAAACTCTCCTCCTTTAGTATTATTTTTCAACTCGCCACTTCAATTTTTTCTTGGAATGAAGTGGAGATAGAGAAAATGAATAATCTATTTTTAAAAATCTATTTACATTTCAGAGTTCTTTATTTTTGCTTTCTTTTAAATTGAATCCTATATATGTAATTTTATTTATCTGCTTTCTTCTTCTTTGTCCTCAATTTTTATTAATTTTCACCTCTTTCTCCCTATTTTATAGTCTGTCTTTCAAGTTCCTGATTTATATTTATTTATTTCTTTTTCATTGTAAATGCACAATTTTTAATAGTATGTATTTATGGGGTACAAAGCGATGTTATGATTTATGAATGCAATGTGGAATAATTAAATCAAGCTAATTAACATATCCTTCACCTCAAATACTTATTGTTTGTAGTGAGAACATTTGAAATTCACTCTTAGAAATTTTGGAATGTACAGCACACTGTTATTAACTATATTCACCACACTGTGCAATAAATCTAAAAAAACCGTCCTTATTCCTCCTATCTAACTGCGATTGGGTACTCTTTGACCATTGGCTCTGGTTCCCCCCAACCCTCACTTCAACCCATTCTACTCTCTGCTTCTATGAGTTTGATTGTTTTAGATTCCACATGTAAGTGAGAATATGCAGTATTTGTCCTTCTGTGCCTATCTTATTTCACTTAATATGATGTCCTCCAGGTTCATTCAGGTTGTCGCAAAAGACATCATTTCCTTCTCTTTAAAGGCTGAATAGTATTTAATTCTATAAAATACTAAGTGATACTATATAATATTATAATGATAAAATACTAAATAATACCATAAAATAGTATTTTTAATGGTGTTTTTTTAATTCCATAGTTTTTAAATTCATTCATCTGTTGATGGAACGCTTAGGCTGATTTCATATCTTGGCTATTGTGAACAGTGCTGTAATGAACATGAGAGTGCAGACCTCTCTTTGGCAAGCTGATTTCAAATCATTTGGGTAAATACCCAGAAGTGGGAAAGTTGGATCATATGGTAATTTCATTTTTAGTGTTTTGAGGAGCCTCCATAGAGTTTTCCCTGTTGGCTATATTAATTTAGATGCCCAACAACAGTCCCTTTTTCCACATTCTCACTAACGCTTATCTTTCATCTTTTTGATAACAGCCATTCTGATTGGTATGAGATGATATCTCATTGAGGATTTAATTTCATTTCCTTATGATTAACAAGGTTGAACATTTTTTTCAAATATCTATTGGCCATTTGTATGTCTTGAGAAATATCTATTCATATCCATTGTCCCCTTTTTAATTGGTTTTGTTGTTTTATTGATACTGAGTTGTTTGAGTTCCTTATATATTTTGGATATTAACCCCTTATCGGATATGTGGTTTACATATATTTTCTTCCGATCCTTAGTTTGTCCTTTTACACTGTTAACTGTTTCCTTTGTTGTACAGAAGCTTTTTAGTTTGATGAGTCCTATTTGTCTATTTTTGCTTTGATTGCCTGTGCTTTTGGGGTCAAGTGCAAAAAAATCATCTTGTAGTTTTCCCCCTATGTTTTCTTCTTATAGTTTTACAGTTTGTGATCTTACATTTAAGTCTTTAATCCATGTTAACTGATTTTTCTATATGGTGTTAGATAATGGTCTAATTTCATTCTTCTTTATGTATCCAATTTTCCCAGCACCATTTTCTCAGTGCATATTCTTGGCACCTTTGTCAAAAATCAATTGACTGTACATGCATGGGTTTATTTCTGGGCTTTCTATTCTGTTCTATTGGTCAATGTCTCTGTTTTTGTTTTTGTTTTTTTTGCCAGTGCCATGGTGTTTTAATCACTGTAGTTTTGTAGTATAATTTGAAATTATGTAGTGTGATGCCTCCAGCTTTGTTCTTTTTGCTCATAATTGCCTTGGCTAGTCAGGATTTTGTGGTTCCACATGAAGTTTAGAATTTTTTTTTCTATTTCTATGAAAAATGACACTGAAATTTTTATAGGGATTGCATTGAATCTATAGATCACTTTGGGCAGTATGGGCATTTTAACAATATTTATTCTTTCAACCTGTGAACATAGGATATTTTTCCATTTATTTGTGTTGTCTTCAATTTCTTTTGTCAATGTTTTGATTCTTCTCCAAAATGCACAGAGATGGAAGTCTCCCTGCCTCACTGCCTAGGAAGGATATATGGGCAGGCTTTTTGGCTGAATGGAGACACTGCTTGACTTTCTGGGTCAGTTAGGTCTAGCCCTGATACTTCTCTGAAATGAGTGAAGGCAGGCATTTTCCTACCTGAGTGGGGTCACTGGGCTGGACTCTGAGGCTGGGCATGGAGACTAGCCATCTAGGGACTCAAGTGAAGTTGAATTCCCAAAGTGGCTTTGAAAGTGACCAGCTCAGCCTTGCTGTTAGACTGTGAAGTTGGCTGGTATCTCCTATTGGGCACCACAGCTGGTAGGAACACAGAGGTACCACCAAGATCTGTGCACTGATAACTATAACTTCTGCCTCCTTTCTTTATTTCCACCTAACCTGGTGTGATCTAGTCATGGGGCTATCCCCAGTGTCCCCATGAGGTGAGCATGTTGGAATGCTAGGGAAGATGGATGACTGCCTCTGATTCTTTTTTCCCCTATAGAAACCATGGACCCAGGAAAAGCCTCTCCATCTGGCATTGTGCCAACTTGGGGAGGAGAAGGCGTGGCATGGTCAAAGTGAGACCATACTTCTTACCATTGCAACTCAGTTTTCATTCAGTTTTTTGGGCCATATGGTATCTCAAGCCTGTTTCCAAGTATTGAAGCCTTCAAAAACACATTCTGCTCTGCGGATAGCTGCTAGTTGAAATTTCTATGGGGGGGGGGGGAACTAGAGCCTGGAAATTCCTATTTTGCAATCTTGCTGATGTCACTTCTCTAGGCTATAAGCATTTAGTTATGGAAGCTGAGAAGGCCAAGATCAAGGCACCTGCAGTTTCAGCATCTGGTGAAGCCTCACTCCCTGCTTCCAAGATGGCACCTTTCTTATGCACCCTCACATGGCAGGAGGTGGAAGGAGAAAAGGGCATGATTTTTATATCTTAATTTTTTCATATTCTGGCTTAAATTTTTTTCCTTAAAATTTTTTACCTGACTTAGTTTTAACTTGTTTATTTGTATTAGTATGAAGTTCTTAATTTACATTATAACCTTCTAATCTTTTTTCTTTTGCCTTTTGTATATTCTTAATTTAATTTCTCTTGTCAAATTTCCTTCTTTTTCTTTTTACCCCCTAGCCTTACATTTTTTTTTTTTTTTTTTTTGAGACAGAATCTCACTTTGTTGCCCTGGCTAGAGTGAGTGCCGTGGCGTCAGCCTAGCTCACAGCAACCTCAAACTGCTGGCCTCAAGCGATCCTACTGCCTCAGCCTCCCGAGTAGCTGGGACTACAGGCATGCGCCACCATGCCTGGCTAATTTTTTCTATATATTTTTAGCTGTCCAATTAATTTCTTTCTATGTTTGGTAGAGACGGGTTCTCGCTCTTGCTCAGGCTGGTCTCGAACTCCTGAGCTCAAACAATCCACCCTCCTCGGCCTCCCAGAATGCTAGGATTACAGGCGTGAGCCACCGTGCCCGGCCAAGCCTTACATTTTTATTTGATGATATGTTTGCATATTGACAGGCAGCAAGGGGAAAGTGTCCTAGTGGGGAGAGAAAAGCTGACAACATGAGATATTTGTCTCCAGATGTGGTTGTGATGATAAAAGAGGTTTTTGTTCATGAAAACCTATAAACTGTAATGCATCTTACAAAACGTATATTTATTTACTGTTTCATCATTAGCAACATTTTTGCCTCTATTGGGGAGATGATTACTTTTGATTCCATGATAATTATTTATATCTATACATGGAAATGTTTCTTTTTAAAATTTTTTGTGGTTTTGGTTTTAAAGCATTTAATTATTATAAAACTCGCAGAATTACTTCATCATCCTAGGATAGGATTCTGATCTAGAACTTTCCTTGCCATCATTAGCAGTATTTGATACTCAAGCCCTGTCTGTGGGCTAGAGGTATGTATTTGTTTCCTATGGCTGCCATAACAAATACCACAAATCGGGTGGCTTAGAACAACAGAAATTTATTCTCTTAGTTACGGAGGCTAGCAGTCCAAAATCAAGGTGTCTGCTGGGCCATGCTTTCTCTGAACTCTCTAGGGAAAAATCTTTCCTAGCCTCTTCCAGCTTTTTTGGTTGTTGCCAATCATCACTGGTGTTCCTGGGCTTGTAGATGCATTGCTCCAACCTTTGCAGCTGTTATCACATGGTCATCTTCTCCCTGTGTGTCTTCATGTCATCTTACCTCTGTGCATGTCTGTCTCTGTGTCCAAATTTCCCCTTCTTGTAAGAACAGTAGTTATATTGGATAAGGGCTCACCCACCCTATTGACCTCATCTTAATTTGATTATATCTACTAAGATCCTATATCCACATAAGGTACCATTCACAGGTACCAGGGATTAGGATGCAACACATCTTTTGGGAGGATAGAATTCAACCCATAAGAAAGTGGAACTAAAATAACGGTGTTTCCTTGGGGTTAACTCTACACATACACAGAGAGAAAACAGGCAGCTGCCACACTCTCTGACTCCTGGGGCACAAGAAAGGGTTCTAGGGCCTTTCTCCATACACCTTCCCTACCTGCTTGATAATGCAAAGTAGAAGTAGGACATTTCCACATTCTGCCTCCTTCCTCCCCCCCACCCCTCATTCTTTTTTTTCTTCATGCAGGGACTGGGACCCTAACTCTTTATTAACTATTTCATTCTACATCATATAGTTCTTAGACAGAATCTTGGATCATTTTTTTGAAAGTTTCTTAATTGAAATCTTTAAGATGTCTTTAAGATATATGGTGTGATGTTTTGATATACATATACATAGTGAACTGACTGCTACAGTCAAGCGAATTAGCATATCTATCTCTTTACATAGTTACCATTTTTTTTTGTGGTGATCTCCCCTCTTTTTATCCTCCTTATAGCCAGTAAGTTGCCAACCTAATCTATTTGCCTAGTAGTTCATTCTTTCTTTCTCTCCTATTACCACTGTCTGAGTCCAGCCTGCTAACATACTCTCCTTTCTTGCAGGGACTGTTGAAGAATTCTTACTGCTCACTTCTTACCCCTTTGGGTCATCTTGCAATCACAGTGTTCTTCCTAAAATGAAAATATGATTGTATACATCTCCTCCCTAAAACTTAAGTAGCTCTCTTTTGCCACTAGGGTAAAGTCTAAATTCCTTGGTATGACCTGGCCTCTGTCTTTCATATAGCTCCTCTTTCATCATTCCCTTCCTCACCCCTTAAGTTCTGGAAGTACTTATCTAAACCTATTAGGCTGTCCCACAGCTCTGTGCCTTTGCACATATTCTCTCTGCATGGAGCACCTTTCTTCATCTCATTTGTCTGAGGACTCCTATTCATCCTTCAAAACCAAATTCATCATCAACTTTCTCTGATAGTGCTGCCAGCCCCCCAACCCAAGTTGATTTTTCTTTGGTTTATTTGATTGCATTACATCTCTAAAGGCAGGACTCTCATCTAATTTATCTCTCTATCCCCAAGACCGAACAAATATTTATGCATTGAGGCAGATATCCTTGGGAGAAATGACATGCATTCATGCTCTGTGTCTATTGTACCTCACTGAAGGCCAAGACTGTTTTGATAGTGGTAAGTGTAGGAAGACTCTGAGCCCATCTGAGCCTACAAGTATGGGGACTTATGGAGGTGGTGGGGAGGAAACACTCAACAAGAGAGAGTTGTCAGGAAGCAAAGAAGTGGTTGGCAAGAGTGACCGCCGAACGCCTGGTTTTACCTCTAATTCTTCCTGGATTTGAGGATAATGTTGAGGGCTTGTCTCTGTTGGTTGAACTTTTGCTGCTGCTTCCCAGAATGATGACTTAAAACTTGTCACTGTGTTCCTGTCTGGGGTTTGGAAGGTAAGGTAAGGACTTGGAAGGGATTCAGGGGACACTTAGTTAAATTGGGTCTACATGTGTCCGTTCTCCACCCTCCATCTTGGCAGTGATGCCACTAGAAAATGGCTCCACTGTGATGGAACAGCCAGGGAAGAGTGGAGGTTATTTATGCTCTCTCTTCTCCACTGCAGTAATTTTCTATAAACTGTGTATTTTAGAAATGAACTACCGATCTTGCCCACACTGGAAGAAAGACTGCCCCAACAATCCGGTTTCGGTATTCTGGAAAATGACTTCCCAGAGGGTAAGTACCAATAGTGAAATTCTAGAACTTTGGAGACCAGAGAACTTAAGATGTCATCCAGTCAGTGATTGATTTTAATACTTTTTGGATCACAGACTCTTTGAGGAATGAAAGTGTAGGATAGGATTCTTTCCTGAAAAAAAAATGTTCAGAAGACATACCAGAAGATTTTCACATGCAATTTTAGAGCATTCACAAAGGGTCTGTAGGCTCCAGCTGAAGAATCTCTGCTCTTACCCATTCTTTGGCTTTGGCTTGGTTCAATCCTCTGAGCCAAGTGCTGGTCAATCTTAGACTCCTGCAACAGTCTTAATAATCTTCATTTGTAGACAGTATGTGTTAAGTACAGTCCACAGCTCTTCACACAAATTAAAAACTTATCTTCACAAGAAACCTATGAAATAGGTACCTTGAGTACCATGCCCATTTTACAGATGACAAAATGGAAGTGCAAGCACAGAAGTGATGTTCTGAATGTACACAATTAGTAAGTGACAGGTCTGTGAGTTTAGCCCAAGTTGTCTGACTCCAGACCCAGAATCTGGGCTGGGAAATCCTCACCACCCCACCTCCCGTCTATTCTGACTGCACTCAAAACTGCCTTTGTATTTATTTTTCTTATAAGTTTTTTCTTTGCAAGTGGACAATGAAAAACTTCTTTGCAAGTGTGCCAGGGGGAAAAAAAAAAGAGAAAGGAAGGAAGGAATAAATGCAAGAAAGAACAAGGGGAAGGGAGTAAAAATATACTAATTATAATTTTCCCAAATTAAACTTAGACATCTGAGGAGCTAGAGCAAGTGGAAGCTTGCATATGTCTTAGTTTATTTGTGCTGCTGTAACAAAATATCTGAGACTGGGTAATTTATAAAGAACAGAAATTTATTTTCTCACAGTTCTGGAGACTGGGAAGTCCAAGATCAAGGTGCCAGAAGATTTGACGTTTGGTGAGGACTGCTCTCTGCTTCCGAGTGCCTTCTTGTGTCCTTCATGGCAGAAGGCAGATGGGCAAAAAAGGCCTACCTCGTTTCCTTGAGCCATTTTATAAGGATATTAATCCCATTCATGAGGGCAGAGTCCTTATGGCCTAATCATCTCCTAAAGGCCCCATCTCTTAATACTATCACATTGAGTCTTAGGTTCCAACATATGTATTTGGAGAGGTGGGGACACATACATTCAAACCATAGCAGCATATTTGTGACAAGCCCTGAGATGTCTTCCCGGTGTCATTCCCATCGAGTCCTCCCAATCAGTAGTGTGAGAAGGTACAAATCCCCATGTTAAAGGTGAAGAAACTAAGACACAGAAGTTAAGTGACTCATGCAAGTTCACTGGGCTGAAAAGTAGCTGATCTGAGGGCCCAGCCTGGGTCCACCCGGTTCCAAAGCCAGGCTCTTCAAGTTTGTATTTTGAATCTATTTGTAGGTTTTGTCTTTTAAATGGCAAGTTTGATCTTCTTTCACTCCTCGTTGGTATCTCAGTAAACCGCCACCTTAAGGGGATTCAGATAAACCCTGGTACGGCAGAGACAGGGAAATAGCCTGGGAGTTGAAGTAAGAAGATGAAATTTAAATTTGGGTGGATTTCCTAATCATTCTGACCTTCAGATTCCTCATTTGTTGAATGGAGATCAAAATATACCTGTTCCGCAAGGCCTCTACGATGTTTAAGTAAGATACCGCTATCCCGTTGTGTATCTCAGAATCTATCCATTTAACAGATATTTGTTGAGTATTTGCTGTGTGCAGTGAAAAATCATGGGCACTGGAGAGTTTTTGTTTGCTTCTGAGAATAGTTTCTATTTATTTCATTATGATATGTTTAGGGCAGTGATGTTGTTAAGAACTTTTAAAGCCAAGTCACATTTTATATATATCAAGCACCTACTTGTGTTCCCCACTCAGCCCTTGACACTAGGAGGTGCAGGTGATTGCAGGTGCCCTGCCGTTGTGAGCTACCTGCGCCTCTATATTTGCCAGTCGCTCAAGAACGTATGTAGATGCCCTTCTTTTGCCAGACCGATCCCTTTCTTTCTCTGACGATAAAGGCAGTGTTTCTTGGTGGTGTGAATCTCCACTTCCCTTCATTGCTTCCAAATCATGTGACTTTAAGGCAAACTGACCCAATACTTACCTTGTGGGGGCTCTGGAGAGTTATATCTTGCTGGGACCATCCTTGGCACCCTGGAAGCAGTGTTGAGTTAGCACTGCGATTAAGAATAACAACTGGGCTCTGCCCCTCTGCTCATCACCCCTAGAGGAAAGATGAGCAGCATTGCTCATCCTTAGCGGTGCTCCTGTCACCTGTGGAATCCAGTCCAGATTCACGGCCCTCCATGAACTACCTTATCTACCCAACTTCACCATCCACTGAAGTTTGCGCCCAGCACACCACTGTTCTCTTAAACCCTAGGCCTTTCCTTTCTCAGCTGCCTCAGCCTTACCTGGTGAAGTCCTGTCCGTGCTTTAGGTCTTGGCTTTCGTGCCTTCCGTGACACTTTTCCTGTGCTTTCCCAATCTCGGCCACAGAGTATTGGGCTGCCTGCTCCCGCTTTCCCTCCTTGCTCTCTCCTTTTCCTTCCACAGATTTTCTCTGGGCACCTGTCTGTGCCATGTACCAGTACAAGGCACCCAGGGCTGCAGAGGCAAGCAGGACCGCCAGGCTCTCGGCTCTCCCGGAGCTCTTAGTGCAGAAGGCTAAACAGATGTTAAGCTCATCGTTACAATGCAATGCAGTTTGATAATGTGAATGGGATACTGTCCGAGTTCAGAGAGGGACCTGAGCTAGTTAGTCCCAGGGCTTGGGTAGGCCCTCTGGAGGAAGCATATAGATTGCTTTATTTTGTTCATTTTGTTTTCTCCAGGGCTAGCAAAGATTCCTGCTGAAAGTTTGTTGCGTGAAGAAATAAAACTCCTTGCTCAAGCATATTCTTTCCTTTGTTCATTCCTTCAATCCCCCTTTTCTCTTTGTGCCTTTCCATACCTCAAGGTCACCTTTTTCCTCCTCAGTTTCCCCTTTTGTGATGTTCCCATTTCCTTTACCCCTGAATCATCCACTCTGTTCCCATTAAATGAAGGGGACTTCTGACTTCTAAACCACCGAATTTAGCAGTCCTGTGAACAATGACACTGAACTTCATTGTTCGAACACTTACGGTTTGGATCAACTGCGTCAAGAACCGTGACATGAAGCATAATCCCTCCAATGGCTTGGAATGAAAATTATATAATCTCACATTCCTGTGCTAGAACCATATAGGATATTCCCTCCTTAACTAACTATTGCTAAGCACTGTTTTGAATGGAACTGCTGGGGCGTGGGGATTATATTTTCATGCTAAAGAATGGGGGCCATTTGTTTTTTAAGTTTGCAGACGCTGCCTGTGGTGTGGTCTATGTCATACTCAATGGCTCCATCAGTAACATCTTTGACGAAAACAGGTACTCATTTCTTTGCATCCTATTTTCAAGGGTTATCATAGGTTCCTGTTGGATATTTCACCCCTAAAAAGGCTATGCTTATCATGTTTCAGGTCAGTTCTGAAGATTTGGGCTGAGAAAAGTAAAAATTTTGTATTTTCCAAAGAGGTTTGTCTAAGTCAATGCTTTTGTCTGATTTCTCCTTTGCCTAAAATCCTCTAGCAGTCCTGGTGGCCGTTGCACTGCATCCAGCCCCTGCTCTGGAGTTTTTGAGGCCTGGTGTAATTTTCTCAGTGTTCTCTCCCATTACACTCCACTCTGCCCATCGGCCACCTTTGTTCACACAGTTCCCCCATGGAACCTGCTTCACCTTCCCCCTTCTGCCTGTCCCAGTCCACACCACCCATGAAGATCTGGCCTGACTCCTCTCTCCTCCATGAAGCATGTGAATCCCCGTTTAGCAGTAAAACTACCATTGGAATATCAGGAACTGCGCTGGGCTCCCGGTCTTCGTCATCCTGTGTAGGCATTTTCAGCAATGTACTGGAGTGGTTAAAAGCGAGGATTCCAGAGGTCATTACGTATTACCTGTGTGACCTTAGGCAGGGCATCTAACCTTTGTGATCTCCTGTGTAATGTACCTGAAGTGGTCATGGTAATATGAAGATTAACTGAGATAATGTATGAAAAATGCTGAGCTCTGTGCCTAACAACAGAGGAAGTACTCAATGAGTATCAGCTATCATTCTCTCATTTCATCCTCACCGCTGAATCCGGCCATCCCCGTGTCTTCCTTGTCTGACTTCCTTCTAGACTTACAGTTTTTACCACATTGATTGCCTTTTTGGCCTTTGTTCTCTAATCTTTCTCTGCCTAAGGCTGCCTGAGAGGAGGGAGCATATATTAATTTGTCCTGGGAACACCAGGTACCCCAGATTAATTTTTCTTCTCTCCTGTTTTGATATTTAATTCCACAAAGAAGCATGTGTCCTTTTGTCTTCTGAGCCCAGCATTTTGGGTGAATGCATTAACATCCCAGAATTTTATAATCTGATATTAGGGCTCCAACTGTTTACAACAGGAGGGGCAGCTGTCAGAGACTGACAGGGAAGAGTTTAGGAATGTGATTGGGGCAGGCCACCGGGGTCTTTCAAAGAAGTGCTTCTCAAACTTCAGTGGGCGTGTGAATCACCGGGGATTGTTCAACTGCAGATTAGTTCAGCAGGTGGTGGTGGGTGAGATTCTGCAGCTCTAACTAGATCCCAGGTGTTGCTCATTATGTTGATCTAAGGACTATCCTTTGAATAGTGAGTATTTAATGAATCAACATCAATGTACAAATTAAGAATCTTATTTTGAGAATCTTGGTAATTGAGGGTCACATCGAATGAGAAAAAGTGTTTCTAATGCAAATCATGGGTCAGTTTCAAAGAGTAGGTTTTAACCAGTAGCGTCCTACCTACTGGTTTTTAACAGGGGGTATGGATGCTTTAGTTTGGGGTTGACAGTGTTCTTTCTCTCTTCTATTTTAGCACTTTTGGAAGTGTGGAAGTCATTAATTTGCGTCCAGAAAAGGTTCAGGCACTACATGCCTGGGTGATACATGATGTCGGAGGAGTTCCCAGGTAAGTCTCATTACTTTGTACCAAAAGGCTGTTTTATGAATCAGTCCACAAAAGACACACAACCACAAGAATGCACTGGGAACAAACTGGGTCAGGGAATGAATGGGGCCTTATGCTACATTTAGTCCATCCCAACAACCTCTTAATTTTATCTCCATAATGGGTGTCTAACTGCTTTGCACTGCAGCTCCTCTGCTCACCTGGGAGCTCTTAGAGGTTGGACATCTGCTTCACCTCTTTATGACAGGGCCTTGTCCAGGGCCTGCTACAAAAAAGAAACTAAGAGACTCAAGAAATGTTTGTGAGAGCTTGTAATTTTAACACTTTCTTCTTTCTTCCCAGTGACTCATGCATGACTTCCTCCATAAATAAGCTGAAATCGATTATAAGCCAAAGGAAAATTGCATTTAGGTGCCAGCATAATACAGGTAATTGATTTCTTTCTTGAGGAAAAAAGGCTTCCTTGCCATCTGCAGGTATTTCCTTCTTCCTTGGTCTCCTCTGAGCTGGGAGGGCTGCGTGAATCTCTGCTGGGCCTTGATGGTGATCTCAGATGGTGACCTGTGGTGATCTCCGTCTCTCCTCGCCAGCCTAGCCGAGAAGATTTTCCTGGCCAGTGGCCTTCACTTGGCCGCTTTCTCCCCATCTTCCTATTCCTTCCCTACTGGCCTCAAGGAGGACTTGCCTCTGAAGCTGACCCAGACTTTGAGGGCGTATTTCCTGGCTCCCAGTGTGAGTGGCTCAGTCTAGGGCTTATGGGACTGCAAGGTTTCAAGGGAGCAGAAAGAATTGTGTTCTGCTAATACCTTTCTCCCAGTTGTAAAATCCTTGTCAGTTGGCACAGTTTTGCATGTGAAGTTTCCTTCGTTAAATCTGGGTGTAGATGCCTAACTTGGTAAGATGCCATATGGCAGTTTAAAAAAATATAAAATCTTTTAAAACAATTACTAGTAATCCATGTTTATTGGAAAAAAGTTTAAAATTAAAGATAAGTATATATATTTTTATGTCACCTGTAATTATATTTTCGAAACTGAGACCGCCAACCCCCACTCATTTTTAAGCAGTTCTGGCCAATGATGTAGGTAGGGATTTGTTGCTAGAAGCATCTGTGGAGAGTCTCCCATGTGTGATAACTTAGAACAAGACTGATGCGGAAAGGAAAAGCTTTTCAAAGAATGCAGAAGCTAAATTGCTAGAATATTTCTTCTGCCTCCTTCATGTCACCACTCTCTCCCACCAACCAAAGGCGGGAGGATAGATACAAGGGACTCTCACCAATGGCTCTCGTTCCCCAAATGACCTGAATTCCCTGTCGCTCAACTGGCTTTTATCTGGAAACTGCCAGAAAATCACATAAGCATTCTGCAGCAGTTAGATGGGAAAACAGAACGAAGGATCAACCATGAAAGAAACCTTGCAGACATCTGACCAGTCTAAGTTATTAAAGATATTTTGCGTGGAGAAAATAGAATACTAGAAACCTAGGAGAAGACTGGGAAATGAAGATGGTCTTATCTGCAACACTCTGTTATCTTTTTCCCTCATATTAAACACTAACCTTTTTCTCATTAATAGTCAGAAGTTCTTTATATTAAATCCCATCAACTACCCTCAGTTGTGCGTACTCCAGGCTCCAGGTGAGCTCATTCATTCTCCATCTGGAAAGAATATACAGACATAGCTTCCATTTGGCCTTGTACAGACAGTGGCGCAGGGGTAAAGCAGGTCACTTAGGAGCCAACACTTGTCATTCACAGCATCAGATCATGTGACCTTAAACTTGGGGATCGAATTTGAAATCACTGTTTATTTTCTCCAACCATATTCAGTATGACTGTCTGAATCACCGCACTCACAGGGCCCCGTGATGTATCTAAGAGCTGCATGATTTTTAAGGATAGCTATTTTTCTCTAGGGGAGCCCAAAGTGAATGTCATGAATATAGACATAGACTCTAGTTTAAGTCTCTCCATTCCAAACATACCTTCTGATCTTAGCAAACTTCTGTCTGTTTTGGCGTGATTATTTAATAAGCAAACAGAAGTGTAATTACATTTATATGGCTTAGGCTTCCTAATGATTCTAATGTTACCCTCTCAATAAATCCCACTACTCAAAGACAAATGCTATTAACATGTATGTCCCTCAAGACTTTTCCTTTTTTTTCATATATCCACTCACAGTCCTGATAAAATGTATACAGAATTTCCTAGCATATGTTTTACCCAGTGAAAGGAACAGAAGGTAACAATACTTGTTTGGATTGCCATAAAAATAGCAAATGGTCAGCATGCTTTGGAGGGTTAGTGCCCCCTGTTGGCATGTAAAAAAATCACTGAAGTGTGCTTTAATTCCCCCTGTTGCTTCCAAATAGACTCTGTCTCTATACTTCAAAATGTTATCCAACATATGCAAGCTGTGTCCATTTTATTGGAACATTGAATATGAATGCTTACATATATTCAGAGAAATATCATCTTAACAGCATAATTGCTGCTTCTTTTCCAAAACTTAATCTCCAATTAGAAATTATCGTTAAGAAACATATTCATATTTTCATCATTTAATATAAAGCAATGATAGCTTCAAAAATCTTAAATGGTCTTAGAAAGATTCCTTTTTTATAGCGGTATTTCCTTAAAGGAGAAGATCCTTTTCTTCCCTAGAACATATTCATGTGGGGGACCCCAGGTTACCATATTGGTGAGGATCGTGTGATCCTGTACTTAGAGCCGCTGCACCTGCTGGTCATGACAGTTGGCTAGAGATAAGCCTGAGATGACCCCTCACAAAGGTCATCTGACATCGCTCCCCTCCAGAGCCCAGGGGTGCTGGCAGCTGGTTCTGAGGATCTCTCTCTTGCTCGACTCACATTTAGCAAGACCAGATTTAGCTGCAGTTTAATGAACAACTCTCTCTGCCACCCCACCCCTCCACCATGTGCCAGCCACTCCACTGGATCCTGTTGCTTTGTTATCTCATTTTTATCAAAATAATAGTCAGTCACCTGTTAGATACTTATCTAAGGTTTGTTCTGTGCAAAGGAAGTGTGGTCCTCTTGCTGAGGCCTCTAGCCTTCTCCCAGAGCGTCTATGACCCTGTACTGCCTCTGACCCTTTGGTCCAACCTTCCCTCAGGAAGCTTCTGCAGAGAGAAAGGCAGATTATCTGCACAAGCTCTGGAGGTGCCTGGTCTTGGTTGCTGCTTCTGCTATTTTCTGACCATCAGCTGACACTGACAGCACGTATCTGTGATGTGTTAAAGACAGACATTTGTTCTCACCTCCGCATATTACCATCAAAAACCCCTCTCAGTATTTATTTCTATGGCTTTACAAGAAAAGTGAAACTAAATTGGGCCCCACTTCAAGTCATTCCCTCCTGGACTAGGTCTTTCTCCGTGTCGTCCCTGCAGGAGAAGCGTTTACGTCCATGCTAAGTGTTCCGTGCATAATTCCATTGCTTTCATTAGTGAATTAAACCACAAGCGTATCATATGGCCCTTTCATCTCCTTTTTCGTTTTCTTGTTACAGACCTGCCCCATTCATTAAGGATGTGACAAATCCTGAACATTCACCTTGCAGCTCTATGATCGAGTCAACTGTCACGGTTGTTCCCGCTTCTTGACCCCTTGCAGTATCCGTCAACAGGCGCGGCTCAGCAGACTCACTGGTGGGGAGCCGAAGATTCGGGAGGGTCCTCTGTCATACTGTCAGCACTAGAGATGGAATCCTTTTCCCCCAAAGCCTTAAAATAACTGATGCTATCAGCATAGCTTTTATTGTGATCTACTAATATTTAAGAAAAAATTATTGTATAAAATTAGAATGAAAATTTCGTATCATTTCATTTTAATTTTCATGTGATTTTTAATGTTGTTTTTATGCTGGTAATACCCTTTCTATTGAAAAATGACTGCACAAACGCTCTCCTGTTAGAACAGGCAAGTAAAAAAAAATGCAAATGCCCAGGCTTTTCAGAAAACATTACATTTCCAAATGAATGACTTTGTCTCATGATGTATTTTTGTACGCTTCCTATACAGATAGTCACATTGCAAACTCCATGGCCATGGGACATGTTGGGGAAAAGTATTCCGTAGGATATAAGTTACTCATGTACTTGGTGCTATACCTCTAACCTTTCCAACAGCGCTGTGAGGTTGGTATTATTATCTTCTATTTTTCATACAATAAAATGGGAGCTCAGAGGGTTTATATAATTTGCCTAGAAGTCATACATTTAGTATCAAGGTAGAGGCTGGATTTGAACTCAGCTCTGTCCAGCTCCAAAGTACCTGTGCTCTCTCTAGGCCTATAATACCAACCTGACGGTAGCTTATGTTCTCTTCCAACAAATGCATGTTGGATTAACTTGAATGCAATGGAACCTGGAATGTGACTTTTCTGGATGGCTTCAAAACAGATGCACTGTTTTTCTCCTCCTCATTATATAGTGTCTTATATATGTAATATGCAGTTAAAGTGTATTTGTTCCTGATATTGACAATTTATGTTTTCTCCTTTTTTTCTTAGATTATTCCTGTTTGGGGTTGATCAATTTTATTATTTTTTTCTTCTTTTTTTTTTCGTTGAGACAGTCTCACTGTTACCTGGGCTAGAGTGCCGTGGCGTCAGCCTAGCTCATGGCAACCTCAAACTCCTGGGCTCAAGCAATCCTCCTGCCTCAGCTTCCCAAGGAGCTGGGACTATGGGCATGTGCCACTACACCCAGCTAATTTTTTTTTCTATGTTTAGCCACCTGGCTAATTTTTTCTATTTTTAGTAGAGACAGAGTCTTGCTTTTGCTCAGGCTGGTCTCGAACTCCTGACCTCAAGCGATCCTCCCTCCTCGGCCTCCCAGAATGCTAGGATTACAGGCATGAGCCACGACACCAGGCCAATTTTATTACTTTTTCAAAGAACTAACCTTTGGTGTTGAAGATTTTTTCTTTCTATTTAATCTGTTTTTGCTCTTCTCTTTATTATTATTATAGAAATATAGAAATTCTTTCTAATTTCTTTGGATATATTTACTTAACTTCTCAAGATGAAAGTTTAGATTGTTGATTTTTTAGGCTGTTTTTTTAATATACACAAATTTCAGTAGTATAAATTTTCCTCTGAGCCCTGCTTTAGCTGCAGCTCCTGAGTTTTGATATGTGTCTTTTCATTATCATTCAGTTAAAAATATTTTAAATTTTCATTGTTATTTTGAAATGTGTTGCTTAATTTTCAACATCCGGACATTGTCTAGTTTTTAAAAAACATGTGTTGAATAAAAAATTAATAAACTAACTTGAGGCTTCTTCATGGAATTTGCTTAATTTGTTGAAAATTGCATAAATTCGGAGTCAGGCATTTCTGGACTCAAATTTTGGCATCACTCTGTGATCTTGGACAAAATACCTAAACTTACTGAACTTTGGCTTTTTTTCCACCCAAATAAAGATTATAAACTTACCCCCATTAAAATGTGGTGAGTACTGAAGAAGACAAGAAAAATTGAATCTAGCGCAGAGCTTTGTATGTAAGCAAGCACTTGGCCAACACTGGTTCCTTTCTGCCTTCCCTGGTTGATGATCCAGTTTCCTGCAGGAGCTCTGCAGCCACAGCCACTGCGGTCAGTCCCAGGATTCTTCACCAGCCCCTTCCTCACTTAGGCATGTCTTCATTGGAATTTACTCTTGGCTGGACGTGAGGATGGGTGTTTGGGATCAGTTCTAATTGAGATTCAGACTTCCCGCAATTAGCTCCATCTGCAGAATGTCTTCAGAAACAGGTCCCTGCAATCTACCGGGCGTCCTGGTTGTTTTTCTCTCAAGACTCTTTCACCTTACAGTCAAGGTCAGTCGTTGATTTCTGGATTCACTAATGTCCTTGCTAGCCAGGATACCCCTTGAAGTGGCTGCCTGTGCTGGAAAAGTTTGTTCTTCACATCCCCTTCCAAACTTGAAATGGATATATTAGAAATCAGTTTGAGAGTCTTCCCCCAAGAAGACTCATTTGAGTGTTCAAGTTCAGAGCCAGTGGAGACCTTAGGACAGGCTGGTCCCAAGGTTTTCACACCGTGTTTTAGTGGCCCCAGGGAGCCACAGAGGGGTCAGGGGCTGTATGTTTTCATTACCGTGATGCCCCATCCCTGCCTCTTTTCTCTCTGTAGTTCCAACTTTGGGTATCTTTTCCATTGACTGTGAAGCTATTTCTAGCCCTAAGGAATTTCTGACCTACATATATAAATTTCTGATCTCCCACCATATTCCTTTTCTTATAAGTGATTTCTCTTCTGGATTATCGATTACTCATAAATCTCATGTTTTACTCATAAATCTGCTACTCCCCTTTTTCCCACTCTGTTCTTGTTTGTTCTACAAAATTTTCTTACCATCCCAACTTTCTCCCACCACCGTACTTACCCAAAGGCTGTGAGAATGACCTAGGCCCTAATGCCCCTTTCTAACTTCCTAAGGCTCACGATTTTCCTGGTTGTAATGGCTCTTGACCTTATAATGTTGGAAGCACACTTTCAAATAAAGTTCTGAGATTTTAGGCTGAATACTTGAAAGGACACACACATACACATATGTAAGTGCATATATGTACGTGTGGATATATGTAGACAGTCATACATCACTTAATGATGGGAATACATTCTGAGAAATGCATTATTAGGCAATTTCATCATTGTGCGAATGTCACAGAGTGTGCTTATACAAAGCTAGATGATATAGCCTATTACACACCTAGGCTAATTGGTATAGCCTATTCCTCCTAAGCTATGAACCTATATAGCATGTTACTGTACTGAATACTGTAGGCAACTGTAACACAATGGTATTTTTGTATCTAAACATATCTTAAGGTATAAAAGGTACAGTAAAGATACGATATTATAATCTTATGATACAACCACTTTCGTATATGTAGTCCATCTTGATCAAAATCTGTCATGTGGCACATGACCGTATACATGCTTTTCTGTTACAAAAACAGTGTCTCTCAATCCACAGTATATACAGCATTCAGTGGGTCTTTCTTTAGCCCTGAGTCAAGTTTGTCTCGATCTGTTTAGTTTTGTATCCATATCTCTTTGGCAGACAATGCCATCAAATATTTTGGCAAAACACATTGTTTCTTTTGCTTTGTCTTGGCAGCTTTTGTGTCTTTCTTAGCTCTTGTTTGAAACAAGCTAAACCCATGTCTGCACACTCTTGATGCAAAGGACACAAAGCAGCAGCATCGACTAACTTCTTCGTGTTCCATTTCTCCTTAAAATAATTCCTAAATCTGTAACTGACATTTCTCAGGAAGTTTCCATGCTGCACAGAAGAACTCTGTTTTTGTGAGTTTTTAAAGGGCAAGTAGTTATATGCACTGGATCCTTTTTATATATGAGAAATAAAAATTGCATAAAGTCAAATGTTAAAGTACACCTACGGTGCTAACTTTAAAAGACATTTTACAAATGCAATGTTAGCCTAGACAATCTCCAGTTTTTAAAAAAGTAATGAAGCAATTAATTTACTTACACTACTAAGAGTAATCATTATAACACATTTTTTAAATAATCCATCAAGAACTCAGTAGCTGGGTGCTGCCTTGAGAGGCAGTGGTTAGCTGGGCCTCACACACACACACAGCACAGCAGGCTTTGAACTACTCCCTCACGGGGCATTTATCCTTGATCTTGATTCCATAGGTACATGTTGTATTCTTATTCTCTGATCAGAATACAAGTAGCACAAGGTAGTGAAAACCATGGAATTAAAAGCCAGATGACCCATTGAGCAAACGCTTTAAACTCTGTGAATCTCTAGTTTGCAACATATTTGTAACAAACAAAAATGAATTATACAAACAATAAAAGTGTAACAGAGGACTTTGCAGAATCATTCTTTTAAAAACAGCCGTCTCTGGGCTTAGAGGAAGAATTAAGGGACGTGTTAAGTGAGCGATACATTGCCAAAGACAACAGGACCTTCCACACTCACCCCCCCGGCATTGAGTGAGTTAGGCAGCTGGGGAGAAGGTGGATTTCCTTCTTGGGTGTGGCTCATGGATGAGGGAGGTGGGAATAGATCCCAGGAAGAGTCTGATGCTGTGGTCTGTGAAGACCTGAAAGTCCTAACTCCTCTTTATCCCTTGATGTATCAAAGAAGAAAGAGTGTTGTTTGCTTTCCAGTAAGAGTCTCAGGTTTGAAAATCACATAATGATACATCTTTTAAGAGAACTCACCTTGAGACCTCCCAGGATCTAATGTAATGGCCTAGCAAAATGTGTGGTTCTTACTAAGTGGCATAAATGGGAAACAACACTTAAAGAGCTGATGCAGAATGTAGACCTGCAGAGAAGAGAAAACTAACATTTATTGTACCAGACACTTCACATATTATATCAGCCAGTGATCTCAGCTTTGACAAAAGAATGCAACTCTGCCTTAAACTAAATTTTCTAAAGAACACCGGGAGCTTATAGATTCTATAGGAGGACAAGAAAATAGTTTGGAAGCCACCTAACCCAAAACGACATCCCAAATTACTCCACTGACTGGTCGCTGCTTGCCCTGGGAACACTTGGCCATCACTTTGTCACTGCCAGACACAGTCATGGCAGTTTCTGGGAATAGAAGTGACCAAAGTGGATGGTAGGTGGTGCATGGTTCCTGCTTGCATGCCTTGCCATCCTCAGGTTCATGGGTGCACAGATCTGTCTAACGTGTAGGATCTGGTACAGGCAAAATGATTAGAACAGAGCTCAGTTTCTCCGTCTATACAATGGGAGTGATAACAGTGCTTACCTTTTAGGTTGGTATAAGCATTAAGCAAAACGATATTTGCAAAATTCTTAGAATAATATTTAACACATATGAAGAGCTCTGTCAGTGTTAGTTGTTAAAATTAAAACAAAACATCGGATACTGTTTTTATTCTGGAGGAAATTCCTTGACAAGCCACCTGGTTTAGAAGCTGAGGCCCTGAGATCATGACGGCAGTGAAGAAGAGAGTAGAGAATGGCACTCAAGCCAATCTGCGGGACCAGCCGCAATGTCTCACAAGCTTTGAATCATTGCAGATGGTTAGAACTTTCCACCTGAGGGAGAATGGGCCAGGTATTCTGCTAAGACCTTTCACTAACAGCTGGCTCCCATCCCAAGATGGATGTTGACAAAAGGTAGCAACAGAGCCCCGCTGTTCCCAAATCTAAGAATTTAACATTTGTCATTTCCATCCTTCAAGCCAACTGCAAATTCGATAGCCTACTTTGGCATTGTCAATCCAAGCCCCTGCTCTCCTGACCAGGGGCTACTACTCTGGTGATAGTTGAGGTGTGCAGCTTGCCTTAGTGGAGTGAAGGCAGAGGACAAGATGTGCTGGAAGTAGAAATGCCCTCCCTGTGTAATCAGCAAACTGAAAGGACACTGGGAAAGGGTAAGCATTAAGAAGAAATGGGGAGCTAACCCAGAGCTTCTGTACAAGAACAAATCTACCTCTGTGAATAATGCTTAATAATCAGTTTAGCTTTCCCAGAGCTGCCTTCCAGGGAATTTTCCTCCATGGATAGAATAATCAGATACAAGTTGACTGTTGGAGGGAAAGAAACCCCTTTGGGAGCTGCTAAGTCCCAGATCCTTCTTACCTGTTCAGAATTTATGACTTTGGCCCTGGGCTATAGAAGTCACGAGCTTCTCAGGCACAGCTTTCTCGGCCTGGTAGGAAAGAAGCTCCATGGGCTCTCGTCAGATGTCTTTCCTGCAGTCGCCTTTTGGAACATGAGTGAGTTATTGAGTCTGTGCTATCAGATGGGATTATTTAGAAAACATGCTGTTTTTTAAGTGTCGCTCATGACCATTAACATGTCAAATATTTTTTTTTCATGATAAAAGTTACAAAATAGACATTTCTGATAGGACGGCCTTTCTAATAAACTAACAGAAAAAAATAAACTAACAGAAAAAAAGCGACAAATCACAACACATAATTGCCCCTTTGAAGGGAAAGATCACAGCACAACAGCTGCTTGTTTGATTAACCACTTGCAGCCTGGAAGAGTTTTGTTTTCACAGCACTTGAAAAGAACTGAGTAGATAGGTGTGTGATGCTTCCCCAATTCCTGCCACACCATGTTCCGAGGAGACCAACGAGCCAGCCTCACAGAGAAGAGAATTAAAAAAAGAGAAGAAAAGAAAAAACAAACGCAGCTGTTTCACAGCTGCGTTCTGCTGTCGGCTTGCAATCACTTTTTTTTCTTTCTCTTTGTCCTCATAAAAACTCTAAACCCCTTATCCTCTCTGCTGGCACTTCTTTCTTTCTCTTGTGCCATGCCCTTCCCCTGCTTTGGGAAGTAAAATAAACCTTCTTCCTTTAAAACTATTCTAACCTTTGTGTCAAGAATTCTTTCTCAGCCTGTGCCATGAGTCCCACCCTAACAATTTCTCTAATAATTTATTTCAGAATCATGGAATGTCATGATGGCAGATCAGTGGCTCAACTCCTTTACTTGGCAAGTGAAGACACTGAGTCCTTCTCCTGGGGTCATGGAGGGTGGGTGTTGAATTGGGAGCAGTAGCTTAGGAGTCAAGGTTTTCTCCTTCCATGTCTCCCTTTCCTATCACAAAGCCTAAGAACTCACAGACAGGAGTGGTGGAGATTGCTAACTGTTGCTTAGTATCTGTCCTTTTCTTCTTCTTTTTTTAATAAACAGTTATTTCCCCTTTTGCTATTTTTAATTGGGGCATGACTTTAAAATGGTTTTATTACCTATATGCCACTTCTTCAATGTAAGCAATACAGACAATTAAAAACAAAGATAAAATCATTGATAACCTTATCAACCAAGGATAACCACTGCTAACATCCTATGTATATATTGCATACTTTTCATATAAACCACATGTTTCACAGAAAAAAATTCCTAAAATGTATGTGGAATTAAAAAAGAGAAAGAATATCCAAAGTAATCCTGAGCAAAAAGAACAAAGCTGGAAGCATCCTGCTTTCAAAATATATTACAAGGCTATAGTAATCAATACAGCATGGTATTGGTATAAAAAACAGATGCATAGACCAATGGAATAGAATAGAGTGCCCAAAAATAAATTCACATGTTTACAGTCAACTGATTGTCAACAAAGCCATCAAGAACATTCACTGGAGAAAGGATACCCTCTTCAATAAATGGTGCTGGAAAAATTGGATAACCACATGCAGAAGGATGAAACTAAACCCTTATCTATTGCCACACACAAAAATCAACTCAAGATGGATTAAAGACTTAAACATAAGACCCCAAACTATAAAGCTAGCAGAAGAAAACATAGGGTAAACACTTTAGGACATTGTTCTAGGCAAAGACTTTATGACTAAGGCCTTGAATGCATGGACAACTAACACAAAAATAGAAAAAGCTTCCCACTGCCCAAGGAAACAATCAACAGAATGAAGAGACAACATGTTGAACTGGAGAAGATATTTGCAAACTATTCATCTGACAAGGGATTAATATTCAGAATGTACAAGGAACCAAACAGCTCAGCAGTTAAAAAAAAATGCCATGAAAAAGTGGGCAAAGGACATGAATAGACAATTCTCAAAAGAAGACATACAAATAACCAACAGTTATGTGCAAAAATGCTCAACATCATTAACTCTC
The DNA here is from genome assembly GCA_963575035.1 of Avahi laniger. Classification (NCBI taxonomy): domain Eukaryota; kingdom Metazoa; phylum Chordata; class Mammalia; order Primates; family Indriidae; genus Avahi; species Avahi laniger. The sequence goes on from CAUYSK010091857.1 coordinate 39,947, forward strand.
AGGGAAATGCAAATTGAAACCACAATCTGACCCCAGTTAGAATGGCTATTATTAAAAAGACATAGAATAACAGATGCTGCAAGGATGCAGAGAAAAGGAGACTCTTATACACCGATGGTGTACAGGGGAGAGACAGGATCAGATCTGCATTACAGAACATCACCAGGGAGACTCTACTGAGAATGAATGGCAACGCAGCTTCACCAAATGTAGAAAGAACATCAAGAAGCTCTTGCTAAGACCCTATAGGGCAGTGCGGATTTAAGGAAAGATGAGTGAGTAAGGATTGGAAAGGGGACAGCCAGAGGGGCAGAAGGAAAGCCACTTAGAAAGATGAGAGGAGTTGAAAGGCTCAAAGATGATTGAAATGTCAGAAATGATACAAATAACCTTGGGCAGAAAAGAAGCTCTTATAGTTGGCAACATGGAGGTCGACAGTATTCCTTCTGGAATACTCTAAGAGTTGGGGGTGGTTGAGGAATTTATGGGAGGTTTAATGAATTAAAGGACTTCAGAATGCTCTCAGTCTACACATACAGACCTGGGAGATGCAAGACCCTGATTCCCCTCAACAGAGGCAAGTTTCTGCTGCAAATTCCTCACGGTGGCTGTGGGCTGCTGTGGGCAGGTGACCAGGACAGGCTGGGCAAACAGACCCCACTGATGATGAGGGAACTTGAAAAAGGGCACGTCTCACCCTGGGAGCCATTTTTGAATAAGAAAGTCCACCTTTTTATCCTCGAGCAGTGAGAAGAAAGGTAACTAATAAGATCAGTGGTGAGGCCGGGAATGGTGGCTCAAGCCTGTAATCTAGCACTCTGGCAGGTAGAGGTGGGCAGATTCTTTGAGCTCAGGAGTTCAAGAGCAGCCTGGGCAAGAGCAAGACCCCCGTCTCTGTCAAAAACATAGAAAGAAATTAGCTGGACAACTAAAAATATATAGAAAAAAATTAGCCAGGCATAGTGGTGCATACCTGTAGTCCCAGTCACTTGGGAGGCTGAGGCAGGAGGATTGCTTGAGCCCAGGAGTTTGAGGTTGCTGCGAGCTAGGCTGACACCACGGCACTCACTCTAGCCCGGGCAACAGAGTGAGATTCTGTCTCAAAAAAAAAAAGATCAGTGGCGAGAGCTGGGGAAACTTGCAGCCCTGCTGGTCTTTGCAGCCCACTCTCACACCGCACTCCCTCTCGCCTCAGCACCAGCCTCCTCGCTTCCTCGGGCTCGGTCCTCTGCCACCCTCAGCACACGCTGCCCTCTGCCTGGAACACTCTTGTCTGGCAATAAAATTCAGTGTTTGAAAGGCTCTGGGCTGGACCACTGGGCTTGCATTCTGCTGCACCTCTTATGAGTTGTGTGACCTTGGCCAAAGTCCTTAATGTCCCTGGTCCTCTGCTTCTTAAAGCATAAAATAATAAGTGCCAAATAGATGTAAATGTCATTGGAAATCAAAAAGACAGGTGGAGTGAGGGGTAGAAACTTACCTATCAGGTAAATTTTGAACATTATTCAGGTGATGGACACACTAAAATGTCAAACTTAAGCATTATAAAAGATATTCATGTAACAAAAACATTTGTATTCCCTTAATATTTTGAAATAAAGAAAAGAAAAAAATAGTGAGTGCCTGGGTTGCTGTAAGGACTCAATAAATGGCTGCTATTATTATTATTTTCTAGAGCTTGCTCTGCTTTGTGGAGTCCCAATGTGAGAGAGGAAGAGGAAGAGTGAGAAGGCGCCGGGGCAGCACGGAGCCTCCAGGGAGCGCCAGCTCTAGACTAGACTCTGCGGATCCCAGCTCTCTCATTCTTTGGCTGCAAGCTTTTGTGTGCTTTAGTTTCCTCATCTGCAAAATGGGAGTAATAACATTGATTTCCTTTGCTGGATTGCTGTGAGGCTGAGTAAGACATAGTAAAGATCAGGTTTACCTTCAAGTGACAGGAAACCTGTAATCCCAGTGGGTTACAGCTGTTTGGAATTCCCATACTATAAACAGTGGTTGGGTGACCAGACCATCCCACAGCAGCCCACATAACCCTTTAACTAGAGCTGTCTGGTGGAAAGAGCACTGGCCGTGAACATGGGATGGCTGACTTGTCCCAGTTTGCCCAGGAACGTCCCAGTTTTAGCACTGAAAGTGCCACATCTGGGGAACCCTTTTGGTTTCACGCAAGGGGGATGATTGGTCACCCTAATTTAGAGTCAGAGTCCCAACTTTGTCGTTAACTAGTTGTGAGACTTTGAATACATCACTTCATTTCTCAGAGTTTGTTTCCTCGTGCGTAAAATAGGAAAAATGGCAATCTCTCCCAGACCCACTGTGAAGATCCCATGAGAAAACTTTGCTACCTCAAGGGCAGCTGGAGAACTCATGGTCAAATTTATATTTATTGTTGGCTTCTGGTGTCAGGGCAGTAATCACTCGCAGAGATTGTGATATTCTGCCACTCAGTGAGATGGGATCATCTCTCAGATATTTGTAACCCTTTTTCCCCCTATTTAAGAAAGGAAAATTCTGGGCCTTGGTTATGATGTTACTCAACTTGAGGCCTGACATCTGATTATGCTGGCAAACATATCTTGCATTTCGTTGTGAGGCTGTCATATATCTTTGAATTTTTAAAGTATTCAG
>CAUYSK010091858.1:0-121556 GCA_963575035.1 Avahi laniger
CAGTTGCTTGCGCTGGACGCTGTGTTCGCTGTAAGGGCCACAGTCACACTTACGCGAGCTCTGGCTGTTTACTTAAATTCGCTCCTTAGCACGGCACCTCCCTCCCCAAGCGACTAAAAAGCAGGCGTAGCTCAGGGCACCATCAGCATCGCACAGCCACGCGCTGCCAGGCTCAGGGAACACCGACGAGCCGGTACGAGGGCTCCCGATTTGCCAACAAGGAGGTCCCTGAGGGGACACGTTCAGGGCTCCGTGCTCCCCTACGTCTTTGCCACGCCTGAGCGCCCTGCGTGGGCACCTTCGGGGTTTCATTTCCCACCTAGTGAAAGAGCCAACAGCCTCTCCTGTCACTAGTTAGACATTCACACCCAATAATAGAGCTCTCTACGGAGTGCACGGTGTTGCTGCTCACATGGAATCCTGTTATTAACACAGCCACGCGATGTCATCAAAGGTACCATTCGGGGCTGCCTTGGATGAAAAGGAATTTCAAAGGCAGCTTTTTCTCGCTGACTTCTTTGAATCCACTTGTAAAAAAAAAATCAGAACTTGATTCCAAGCTTGTTCTGGGGATGGCAGATTAATGAACTGTCCTCACGTCACTAAAGACTTAGCTCAGAACTCAGGTTGCCAGGAGGATTGGTCTTTATTAGCCGCCCTGCTCGGAGCTCTCGCAATCCCAGTCTTTCATTGTTGCCTGGGCGGCGTTCTATGGAGCTGATGAGTGTTTGCTGCGGAGCGCTCCGGCATAATCAGAGATGAAGCCGTTTCTCCCTCTCCCACTCCTCCTTTTCCGCAGTGAAAGGAATCAGGAAGGCAGGATTCAAGTGAAAACTGAGCAGTGCATAATTCTTAAATGCAGCAGTTAAATGCCCATGTAAGTGGAGCAGCTATTAGACCGGTGCTTCTCACAAAAGCTTCGGAAGCTTGTCTCTCCTCTGAAAGGAGCTGCTCCTCCAGGCTGACTTGGGGATATTCATTCGGCATGAATACCTCCAGGCTCTAGCACCATAGATAGCTGTCGACTCCCTCCAGCAAAGCCGGCGTTTACAATGTATTTACGCAGGAGTCCACGCGGAGAGGGCTTGAATGTGTGCATTGTGAGCCTCCGGAGTGGGATGCTGAGGAATCAGAGGACGTTTTACAAAGTGGGAAGAGGCAATTTGGCTTCATGTGACACCTTTCATGCTCACAGGCCCCCGACAGTGAGATACTCGCAAAGAATAAAGTGCTCACACTTCGTAACAGAGATGGCGGTGGCGCAGCCATGAGGCTGGGAATGGAAAACCCTCAAACCAGGCCCGAGTCTGAGCCCAACTCCAGGCAGGTCTCCCGGCGGCCACGAGAGGTGGAGAATCTGCTCAAATAGTCTAAGTGGCCAAAGCGAATCCCCTCCGGAGCCCCTTAGTGGGTAGTAACTGTGCTGCCAGCTGCTTTCCGAGGGTGCTGGGTCCCAACCTGTCACTCGCTTTATCTGCTCCAACAGGCCTTTGTTCCTCCCTCTGCTTGCTTCTTAATTTACGATTCAAATAAAATTATATGACAACATGAACTTGTTCTCTTTGTTTTAGTCACCTGATACCTTCACCACTTGTATCTTTTCGGGGTTTTCTTTTGGTTCCATGAACCAGGATCAATAATGTTGCAGAGCTGTGATCCCAGCTCAGATAGGGCTTTGCCTTCTGTCTTTTCACTGGACTCTGGACTGTGTTCCCCTTTCTTGCGCCCATTGCACAGGTTTTAGTGATGCCAAGCCACAGTTCTGTCAAATACTCTGCTATTGTGGGACCTCCAGGTTCATTCACTCATGTAAACGTTCTTCCTGAACCCCTGCTCTACATTAAAGGCTGGAGACTCCATAATATCAAGGTCCCCGTGGGGGTGAGGATGGAAGAGGAACACCGAGTTCTGCATGACAGTTCCAAGGTGAGGAGAGAGAGAGAAAACTCGAGGAGCGAAGAAGAGGAGGAAGGAGGCGGGTGTGTGGCGGGGAAGTAGGGGTCTGCGGGTTCGAGGCACGTAGCCTCTGGGGATACCTGTGGCCAAGAGGAGGGGGCATTGGAAGCCACGCCTGGGGGGAGGCTCGGGAGGGAGGCCGGCAGCAGGGAGGCCGACGTAGCAAAGGGGAAAGGGATGGGTGGGAGGGCTGGGGCTTTTCTGGCCATGGAAGGGCCTGGGCTCCGGCTCTGTCCGACAGGCGCAGGGCAGGTTTCAAGTGCAGGGTGGACGTGAGCCACTGGTGCCATGAAGGGGCCCTCCGGCCACTGCCGTGTGCAGACCAGACGGTGGGGTGGCCCCTCATCGCTGTTAGTCATGCAGCTTCCTCCTCGGGACAGATTCCTGCAGCCAAATTCATTGTGTCTGAGGTTGTTTATATTGTTACGGTTATTTTTATGTATAGCCAAATTATTTTTGGAAGGAGCTATACCAATTTATACTGCCACCAGCAATTTGTGATTATAGCGCACAATATCCCCAATAGTACTAACTACTACAGTTTTTTAAATATGCTAATATAATAGATTTTAATACAAATTCTTAGTGTTACTTTGCTCTACATTAAGGAGGGTGAACATTTTTCCAACGTTACGGTAGAGTGTGAATCGACCCTTTATAATTCTCAGCCGTTTCCTTGAACGGTCACCAACTCATTTATTTAAAGCAGGGTTTCCAAAAAATACCAAGCACCTGGTTAAATTGAAATTTCAGATAAAAAACAATTTTTTTTAGTGTAAGTATGTCCTGGACAATATACTAAAAGGTATTTATTGTTTTACTGAAATTCAAATTTAACTGGGCCTCCTATTTCATTTGACAACCCGGATTTAAAAGAATATTTGCTAAAGATGTGCCGTGCCCTAGGTGGTGTCCCAGGCCCTCGCCGAGCACGGCCGCGGGTCTCAGGAGGGTGTTGAGTGGGCGGATGTTACCTCACTGCCCGCCACAGGACCGCACGTGTTTCCCACCGTCTGTTTCAGTCACTGTTTCTCATTGTATGGAAATTTTAACCTCTTCTTTTCTTTTTAGTTTACTTTATCTTTTATTTCAAAATTAGGAAGCTGGGACACCTCTAACGCTAGGACTCTCGGCCCTACGGTCGATGGGTTTTGGCAACACGTGGAAAGATGCTCGCTGAATTACATGCTCAGGTCGCCGCAGATGAGACCCACCTCCGAGAGGCACATGTTGCTGGACGGACTTAAATCCTTTAATCTAAGCAAGGAAGCCTCCTCTGAAAACCCACCCCATCCACCCTCGTAATCCGAGTTCAGGTGCAGCCGTTGCAGCGACTTCTTCAGCTCCCACATCTGAGTGAGAACACGCGGCCTTTGTCTTTCTGTGCCTGGCTCACGTCACTTAACATAATGACCTCTGGTTCTATCCATGTTGCTGCAAATGACAGCATTTCATTCTTTTTTACGGCTGAATAGTACTCCGTTGTGTGCATACAGCACGTTCTCTTTATCCATTCAACCGCTGGCAGAAGCTTAGGTTGATTCCGTGTCTCGGCTACTGTGAATAGTGTTGCCATAAACACGAGTGTGCAGATTCTCTCTGCGATATGCTGGTTTCCTTTCTTTCGGATACATACCCAGCGGCGGGATCGCTAGGTAATATGGTGGATCCGTTTTCGCTTATTTGAGGAATCTCTGCAGTGTTTCCCAGTGGCTTTACTAACTCGCACACCCGTCAGCAGTGCGCTAGAATCTCCCTTTCTCCACACCTCCGCCAGCGTCTGTTACTTTTTCTCTTTTTGATCATAGCCATTTTAACGGGGGTGAGATGACATCTCCCCGTGGCTTTGATTTGCATTTCCCTGATAATTAGTGATCTTGCACATTTTTTATATACCTGTCAGCCATTTGCGTGTCTTCTTTTGAGAAATTTCTATTCGGATCATTTGCCCCTTTTTTAAATCAGATTATTTGGGTTTTTGCTATTGAGTTATTTGAGTTCCTTATATATTCTGGTTATTAATCCTTTGTTGGACGGGTGGTTTGCAAATATTGTTTCCCATTGCGTAGGTGCCTCTTCCCTCTGCTGGGTGTTTCCTGTGCTGTGCAGAAGCTTTTCAGTTTGACGTAATCCCATTTGTCTATTTTTGCTTTTTTTTGCCTCTGCTTTTTTATTTTTTTATTTTTTATTTCAGCACTTTATGGCTTTTGAGGTCACACGCAAAAAACCTTTGCCCAGCCCAGTGTCCTGAAGTATTTCTTCAATGTTTTTTCAGGTCTTACATTTAAGTCTTTAATCCATTTTGATTTGATTTTTGTATATGGTGAAAGATTTGGGTCTAGTTTTATTTTTATTCATATGGACATCCAGTTTTCCTGGCATCATTTGTTAAAGAGAACGTCCTTTCCTCACTGAATGTTCTTGGCTCCTTTGTCAAAAACCTGTTGACTATAAATACATGGATTTATTGCTCGGTTCTCTGTTCTACTCCATTGGTCCGTGTATCTGTTTTCACACCAGTACTATGGTGTTCTGATTACTATAGCTTTTTAGTGTATCTTGAAGTCAGGTAACGTGATGTCTTCAGTTTTGTTCTTTTTGCTCTGGATGGCTGTGGCTATTCAGTGTCTTCTGTGATTCCACATAAATTTTAAGATTTTTTTTTCTATTTTTGTGAAGAATGTCATTAGTATTTTGATAGCGACTGCAGTGAATCTGTAGGTTGCTTTTGGTAATATGGTCATTTTCACAATATCAGTTCTTCTCATCCGTGAACATGGGATATCTTCCCTTTTTGTGTGTGACCTCTTCAATTTCTTTCATCAGTGCTTTATAGTTTTTCTTATAGAGATCATCCACCTCCTTGGTTAAATTTATTCCTAAGTCATTTTTTGTAGCTATTGTAAATGAGATTGTGTTCTTGATTTCTTTTACCACTATTTTATTGTGGGTATAGAGAAATGCTACTGATTTTTGTACATTAATTTTATATCCTACAACTTTACTAAAATCTGATCTTGACATGTTCCACAGGGCAGATTCTTATGACCAGGAAATGACCAGCTGATGCCGATTCCATTAGCTCTCTACGTCTAAATCTTTTACGAAACAAGTGGGTTCTCTGCTATGGACTGATTGTCATCCCCCCCCCCGCCCTCCGCCACACACACACACACACACACACACACACACGCATGTTAAACTCACCACACAACATGATGATGGGGTCTTTAGGAGATAATTAGCTTTAGATGAGGTCACGAAGGAGGAGCTTTGTAATGGAATTAGTGGCTTTATAAGAGGAAGAAGAGAGAGAGAGAGAGAGATCGCTCCGCCCAAGCCCTGTGAACACGTGGCAAGAAGGAGGCAAACGGGGAGAGCACCCTTCCCAGAGCCGCACGAGTCGGCATCTTGATGTCAGACTTCCAGGCTCCAGAACCCTGAGAAGTAAATATCTGCTGTTTAAACCGCCCAGTCTGTGGTGTTTTGTTTTAGCAGCCCGAGAAGATGAATACATTCTCTTTTAAGCAAAACTTTTGTTTAACTGAAAATGCGTGAGTGAGTGATGAGGTGAAGACACGCAGCGTGAGAACTTGCGGACGAAGATCCCACCACGGCCGCAGCCCGCCTCTGCCTGCGGCAGCACCCGGCTCATCAAAGGCTCCCGACACGTGTTTGTTGACTGCATTAATGATTAAATGATTCCATAGACTATTAGCACATCAAAGAAAATCTTTTTAATAACGTGACCAACAAAGTGTGTTCTCTCTCTCCTTTTCTCCGCAGAGCACATCTGTGACAGAACATGAAGTCTGTTTCACAGCATAGTCTATTGGACAAGTTCAATGTGATTTTATAAACCAACTGGTTGTGGAAAGTTGCTGAGCAAAATGGTTCTCCCAGGAGCGGAAGTTGCCAGGCTCTGTGCCGCTTCCCCTGCGTCCTACACTTGTCAAACCCCTCCTGTTCTCAGCAAGTCCAAACGCGTCCCAGGCCCTCGTCCTGACCCCAGCACTCAGCTGCACAGAGGCGGGGCTCCTGCCGGGTGGCCGGGACTGCGCACAGCGTTGGCGACGCCGGCGGTAAAGGAGAAAGGCCAACGTGCAATCCAGCCCAGGGTCCTTGGGATGCTGAGCGCTGTGTCACCCTTACTCCTGCGAACACAGCCCTGTGCATCCAACGTGCCTTCCTGGAAATGAGACTCGCTCGTTTCCCCAACGACGTGCAGCCTGGGAAAGGAAATGTCAATTAAAAGCGTGCGGGACTTGGTGTTCCTTCCAACTCGCAAGTACGAAACCAGCTTGCCTGAGTTCTGTGAAGCAAAATCAGCAGGAAATGATGATTCTAGAGGCCCATACAAAATATTTTTAAAATCTAGCTCCTTGGGTATCAAATCTAAAAGAAAGATCTTAATTCTGGGTCTTCCTTGTTAAGTGTGTAATAGTGTGGTGGGGGAGCGGGAGATTTTTAGCCTACCTTTTAAAGAATCACCTTCCATTGCCAGAATAAACTGAATAAATGAAAGTGTTATTATGGTGAACAAAGTCAGCCTTCCCAGGACGCCTTTTTTCAGATGGTTCCTGGAACTCCTCAGCCACAGGCTTGGCTCCTAGGTGAGAGGGAAGCTGGTGTGGCCAAGAACTGGTGGATTCCATCAGCAGGAGGACGTGTCCTGGCTCGGCTGGCAGTGCCCTCCGTGATCCGAGGCGTGGCTCTAGGCTCTGCCACATTTGCAATCCTCAGCTCCACCCCGCAGAAGACTGCAGAGCCGCGAATCCCAAGCCTGGGGGTGTTCTTAGTCCCTGGGCCTCTGCCCCACCAGGTAGAGCAGAGTCCATTCCATAGGTACTTACCGAGTCTCCACCACGGGCCAGGAACTGGACTTGGCCAGGACTCAGGCAGGGACTACACAGAGCCGGCAGGTCCTGGGCATTCCACAGATGCCCCATAATCTGGCCATTCCCCAGAGCCCAGCACAGGAGGAGTTGTGAGAAGGATGATCCGCTCAGACACGGTCTTTGAACAGATGATTGTGTGAGCAGATGGGAAGGCACAGGTGGGTGTGGACGGACCATCGGAGATGTTGCTAATGCCTGGGTCAGAAACGACAGGGAAAGCGGCATTGGAGACCAGAAGGGCACTCCAAGAAGAGAGGAGACCCACAGGCCAAGGATCAGGGGTCTCCAGCATGAGTTAGTGAACCCCACGTGGCACGATGTGACCAGAGGAGAGCACCTGGGCAGAGAGACATCCTCCACACGTCATGCAATGCTGGAGAAGCGCAGGGCTTTGGTCCTATGGTCACGTTTTTGGTTAGGTTAAAGCTCTTGGACTGTATCCTGAGGGGATGGAACCCATTACAGATCTTAAGGAAGACAGTTGACATGATCGGATTTAATGCTTAGAAACTTCACCTCCAGGCTGGGGCGGGGGCGGGGGGGGGGGGTGAGTTGGGAGAAGAAGGTTTCTCAAGGCTTCTGCAAAAATGAATGTCAAATCAGTTTCTTCATCTTTAAAATGATGTTTAAAAATAAATCATTTTGGGTTTCGGGGAGTATATAAAATAACAATCATAATATCTATCACTCATTGTGTGCTTAGACACCATGCCAAGAGGCCTCATGTACAAAATCTCATTTAATTTAATCTTCAAAACAACGTACCAGGCAGATCTGATTGCCTGCCCTTCACAGGTGAGAATATTAAGTAGCAGAGAGTTTAAAATTTTGTTTAAGACCATGTAGCTCTTAGGGCAGAGCCGGGTTTTGCAGCCACAACTGCTTAACTGGGAACACGGGATGCTTAAACTCCTCACGCCCTGAGGTCTGTGCCGATGGCAGCTCCGGAGCAGGAGCAGGACCCTTCTACTCTTCCAGGATGAGACACTGAGGCTCAGAGAAACTAAGCAAGACTCCCAGCCCCAGAAGAAGGGATACTTTCAGCCTTGTTCCACGTTGGTTTTGTACACTCAAAGGTATGATCACCCACTAACATCCCAGGTCACGTACATTTATTGGAATTTATGCTTTCTCGTGAGCAAGAGTGATTGGGGAAAGAATAGAACTTTTTAATGCAGTGAAAGACGAAGACTGTGTCGCAGGCTCCATCAGAGAGGCCAGGCGCCCCGGCAGGGTGAGCAGCCGGGGCAGAGGGCAGCGTGGCCGCGGGCAGGGAGGACTGAGAGAGCAGCAGGGGCGTGTGGGAAGGGCGGCCAGCTCTGGGTCTTCCCATCCCACGAGGGCCCCGCCCGAATCACCCCTGAGCCCACCCAAGGCTGTCGGTGACAGGGAGTGACGCTGGAGACGGCCACACCCTCCTGCCTCCTCTGAGCACAAGGACACAAATAGAAAGGAGACCGGTGACTCTTAAGTAGGTCTTTCCAGATAGTTTTCCTTTCGACAACCTCTTGTTCTTGTGATTAAGCTATTTCAAACAATTGCTGCTAACATCTGTCTTTCCAGAAAAGCCACAGCAATTTATTTGGGAGATGAATTTGAGTCCTTGAGCAAACCACACAGAGAATTCTGACTGAGGCTATCATTTAAGAAGAAATGAAACAGCTGATTGAGTTCCATGAGTCCGGGGCTGCGATTCCTGCAGACCAGGTGGCTGAGCCCGACCTCAGGAACCAGATCCCTGCTCGCCCCTCCACCTGACTGCTCTTTCCCACAGCCGATGCCGGAATTCCTGGTCTCCAGAAACAATGACGTTCCCGGGACTATCTGACCCCTCCTTTCCCTCAAGCTCTTACATGGATAATCACAAACGGCTGCGTGCATGTGCCGCCCTCACCGGCCGGTAGTCCTCATGAAAACGCTTTCCAGCTATTTTGTTAAATCATTGAGGATTAAAACAAGTGGTTCCACAAATTCCCCACTCTTTAACACCACTAATTGCAAAACGCACATTTCAAATTCAAAACAGCTTTCTTGAGGGGTGGGGAAGGAGAACACGCTGTATTTATTGTAGCTTTTTATTTGTATGACACAGCCCGATATCAAAAACAGTAAAATATGAAAAACAGAAAAATGTGGATCTTTGAATTGAACCAGAAGGAATTTGCTTATAAGAGCATTGCTTCAACATTTTTTGATAACATCTTGGAGAAATCATCTGTAAATAATCTCAAAGTGTTTTCCTGTTTCACCTTAACTTAGCTTCGCAAGTTTGGTGCCATCTCTGCCCCGCCCCCTGGGCAAGGGGAGGCGTCTTGCGGAACGGCCTTGTCTTCGTCCACTCACGCTGCTGCAACAAAGCACCCGAGACTGGGGAATGTACAAAGAACACAAATTTATTCTTCACAGTTCTGGAGGCCGGAAGTTCAAGATCAAGGCTCCAGCAGGTTTGGGATCTGGGGGGAGCCCCGTCTCTGCTTCCAAGACGGTGCCTTGCGCCCTCATCCTTCGGAGGGAGGACCGCGGCGTCCTCACGTGGCAGAAGAGAGAAGAAAGGACCCACTCCCTCAAGACCTTTGTACGAGCCCTAATCTCATCCATGAGGGCTCCATAACCACTTGCTAACTCTGAACACTGTCATGTTGGTGATTAAGCTCCAGCACGTGGGTTTGGGGACACATTGGCACCACGGCAGATATTCGGCATGCAGACTGTCCCGCAAATATTCATCAGTTGCTCTATTTCAAGGCACCGTGCTCAGAACCTGGGCAAGGAGGGACACAGTTATATAAATTAGTCTCAGCCCTCCAGGAACTTGCACCCTGATGGGGAGACCCGATTCTCACCAGAAACAGGGGAGACTTCAAAGGAGCAGATGAAGAACAAGTAAGGGGTTCAGAGAAAACCGACCCTGGGCAGGAGTTCAGAGAAGCGGCAGCCGGACCGACGAGGGGAGACGGGAAGGCTGCCCTGGGGCCAGGCACAGGACACAGACCGAGGGAGGAGGGGGAAGAACAGTGTCTGCAAGAAGGAGAACATGTCACGGGGAGGCTTGGAGATGAGAGAAAGTGTGACTTCTGGGCACAGAGTGGGTATTGCTTGGACGGGTTCAGTGCTCACTCCATGAACGTGGAGGATGGCGTGGGCTAATTTGGGCAGGTATGACTTTGAAGAATCGGCATCCAGCAGTGGATGTTGGAACCTTATCCTATAATTAAGGAGATGCTGTGGAAGGTTTTTAGAGAGGAAAATTCTTTAATAGAGTTGGTACCCTGACAATATGAGGCGTGATTGGGGTGCGGGCGGAGGAACCAGGGAAATCCAGGGGTGTCGGTAGGATGCGGAGACGGCACAGGTGAGGGAGCTGGGGAAGCGTGGGCAGAGGGGGGTCCCGGGCGAAAATGGGTCAGGGAAGGGGGTGGATGACAGACGGGGCAGCCAAGGCCCGAGGTCACACGCGGGGGACAGCCCTGGGCTCCACTCTTGAACTCACACGCTGAATGGACTTAGTTCCTTCTCTTTTAAAATGGAGACACCCCAAGACGTGCAAATGCCCACTCAGTAGAACTGATGTGGCGGTTAAGTGTGCTGTGTGTGAAACGCCGTGCCCGGAGCCTTCTTCCTGAAAGGTAATCAGAGGAAGGTGACCAAGGTGACCATCATCTGGTACCCAGGACCATCCCGACGTCCCCACGCAGGCATGGCAGGAAGGGAGCGTAATGCTTCTGAGACTCGCATACAACTGGCAAATTAATGGTTGGTGGAACTCCCCAAAATAGAGGAGAGACTCAATAATGTAAGAATTGGTCCTGAAAGACCAGACTGGTGGATGCAAAGGATAAAAAGTTATGTGAAGCTGTCGGAACAAAACTGGAATTCACAGTGCTTCTTACGTGGATGGCAAGAAAGGCAAGGTATGGGGTTGACGGGCCCCATGGGACATTCCGACAAGAGGCAGGGGACGGAAGAGTCCCACTGGAGCAACCAGACTGAGAGGACATCCAGCCCAGCGAAGGCCAGGTGGGGTTACGGTCACCTGGGGAAGGACCACAGCCCTTCGTCCAAGGGCCTCGCGGTCGACAGCACAGACCAGACCCCTGGCTGCTCTGAGGGGGTCCCCCCACCCCAGCGGGCACCTGAGTCTGCAACCCCAGGAACAAGGCAGGAGGAAAAAGAGCCCAATTCTGAAGGCAGTTCTCTGAGCTAGGTGAGAGGGTAACGCCCTAATGAGTTCTGAAAAAAGAAATTGCGTTAATTTGTGTTTTGTTGAATTTTGAAAGTGTTCAAAATGTACACCTGAATTTGAATGACTACATAGTAGGTGAACTTGGCTTATGATCTGTAAATTCCATAAATTATGCAGTAAAGGAAGCCCAAATGACAATGACTGCCCTTCCCACACGCCGAAACCCCTGGAGAATTTAAATCCTGACTAAATGGACACCCGTTGCCCCCGTGGGCTCAGCCGCACGGTTCTTCTCAGCCGGTCCCAGGCTCTCCCGCACTGTTTGACCTGGGGCTGGGTCTGGCTGTTAGGGCGCCGCATGCTCCACCACAACGGGCAGGTCTGACCAGGCAGAGGTGACTGGTGCCTTCTACATCGGCACAGAGGTCGTCTTTGTCCCTGCCGGTGTCTGCCCTGGCTGCTGGCATCACCCAGGTGCACAGGGCCACGGCCGGCCTCTGGCTGGAGTCGTCAGCCTCTACTGACCACGCCACGTGCACCTGGTCCTCACCATCGGCCACTCTGGCTCCACCTCTCTCAGTTACACTTGGACTTCTCACCCGGGACGGGGGGCGGGGGGTCCCCTCCTGCTGTGCTGCCTTCACCCGACTCTGGGGCGAAGGGAACGCGGCCGGCTGCCCCACATCCTCTCTGCCGTGACGCCCCTGCGCTGAGAGCGCTGCGATGGGGCCCCGCGTCCTCCCCGGCTCTGGGTGGGGAGCTGGTGCTGCCCTTCCCTCTCCGTCCCCAAACCGCTGTGCGTTCCGTCGGGGATCCACACGGGGGTCTGGGGACCCTCTTGTGGGGCACCCGCAGCCACTTTGCTGCTTCCTCGTAGATCAGATCCTTCCCCACCCCCAAGCAGAGATCTCTGTCTGGTCTGGGCAAATGGGGAGAACCAGTTTCGACCGATTGATCACGCATCTCTGTGGCTAGTTGTCCATCCAGAGCTTCTGTTCTTAGATTCGAGAGGGTTTCCTGGCCCAGCCTGGGAGCAACGCCTTGGGTTTCCAAAGTCTGTTTGGAACCCAGACAGTACAAATGTTCCCTACAATTCTGCTGCAGGAGCCCACCCTGGGGCCCCTGCCTCCTAGGCCTGGGGTGCCAGGTCCGGTGCACAACAGGAGGGCTCTCCGGTGACAACTGCATCCGTAATGTCCCCGCAGCTAGAGAAGGCCCGGAAGTGGCATCTGTCCTGGAGCCTCCACAGTGAACCAGTGTTACAGACACCGCGACTGTAGCCCCATAAAACCCTCTTTGGACTTGCAGCCTTCAGAACTGTAAGATAATCCGCTCATGTTGTTTTGAGGCACTAAATTGCTGTAACTTGCGACGGCAGCCACAGGAAACCAACATAGGCATGTTCACGGAAGGGCACCTCTTAGTTCAGGGAACCAGCCGGAAGGCGGGGGCACCAGGCTTACACAGACAGACAGGGAGGTCGAGGCACAGCCAAAGCTTGCTCGGGCACTGGCTGCAAGACCCTCTGGACGTCCCTCTCTGGCCCCGCCCCCAGAGCCGCCCACAGGACTCACCACCGGGGATTCCGACCCCCAGCAGCAGACGAGTGCCCTTTGACGGTGGACGTCCACACGCACCACGGCTGCCCCGTCACCTCCGGCTGCCTCTGTGCTGTCGCCCCTCCCGCGGAGTCCGCCCTCTGGGCAGGAGCCCCTAACTGGCTACGGCCGAGCCCCTTCAGCCAGGCAGCAGAAGGATCATCTTCCCTCACCCCTTCCCCCGCCTCACCTCCCCCTGCAGGGCAGGGACCCCACCCCCACCCTCACCTCCTCAGGGTTCCAGGAACAGTGGGAGCACCGGGGGCCACTCCACCAGCTGGGCTCACTTAGCGTTTTCCTCACGTCGTTAACGTCATTAATTTCCTGCAATGCAGTCTTTTTAAAGGCCTCTTAGGACTAAAGGGAAGCATTTAGGCTGTTTCTAATTTTTTAATTTTAAAGAATGCTGCAATGAACATCTGTCTAGTTAAATCCTTGGGCACATCCATGATTATTTCTTTAGGAAAAATTCCTCAAAGTTGAATTCCTAGACTGATGTTGTTACAAAACCTAAAGGCTCTTGCTACGTGTCGCAAGCCCCGCATCCTGTAGACGAGGTCACAGCTGCCAACATCCTTGGAGCCAGAGGACCTTCACGTGAGGAGGGCGCCTGCAGAGGCAGACGCTAACAGTACACTGACGTAAGTATTGCGTTTCTCACGGCTAGCGGTGCCTTCTAAGCTTGTGCGCTCTGCCTTCATTTTACCGACGCAACATGCAGGAAGTCGAAATGACAATATCGCAGACGCCAGCACTGGTATCAAGAAAGAGCATTATCTCAGTGATGGACACTGAATGTTCTAACTTACGTGTAGCAAGCACGTTCACCTGCGCTTTAATAGCTCTTAGAGTTAGTGTCGGACGCACGTGGCCAAAACGTGATCTGTCACAGTTTTCAGTAGCTTTCCGATGTGAAATAGCACGTGGAATGCTATCCTTTCCATACATGTGTGTGTGCGTGCGCACGTGCACACACATGTACATGTGACCAGCAAACAGATTAACACTTCCACGGGGCTAAGTCCCAGTGAAAAGATCCCAGATCAACAATGAAATGTGAGACAGATGTCACGTGTGCGCACGTTCACTGCCGCAGGCGTGCGTTTGGCTTAGTCCAGCCGCGTGTGGACAGCGTCCCCCTCCGCACTCTCCAGGAGGGGCTTTCACTGCTGCCGGGACCACCTTCCGGTGAGCAAGAGAGTGAGGCGCAGCACACTGATACGTAGGGCCGCAGAGGGGGAGGTTCTGTAATCGATTAAAAAACTCGACTTGAATTAGTATTAGATTTTCCTTATGTTTAATTAAGTCTAATTAAACAATGCCGACATCTTCTTGGCACCGGTGGTGCGATTATGTTAAATATTTAATGCTTGTGAAGGATTAGGCTGCGCTTCCAATCTATAGCTAGCAATCTGTTCCCTCTCTGGAGTATTTTTTATTTAGTTCTGCTTTTGTATAATGAGTTACATTTCAAAGGAAATTGTTAAATGCTCCAGCACCGACGGGCCACGTCGCTGCCCCGCAGATTGGAGCCAGAGGTGTCCGCCAAGACGGCTCATACCTGGGGCTCTTTCCTCCGAAGAGGGAAGGGCAAAGGTGAAAGGCACTGAGGGGGCTTCTTTGGGGGCTTTCGAGGCCCCTGGAGCCTGGTGATTAAGGACTCTGAACATAAGGACACAAGTTCGCACTGAAAACTCTCCTGGGAGCTCTGCAGGGTCCCCTTCTCCCACAGCTCTGTCCGACGGATAATGAAATATATATTTGTATGTCTCCGCCCCACTTCTCCAACGCACACCCAGCCACCCTCCCCTCAGAGGACGTGAAGCTGCTCTGGAGGGCTGAGCTTCCATTTCAAAGAAAAGGCCATGGCTATTTCTGGAAGCGAAACCATAACCGCTGAGTAAGGTGTTTGCACCTTGTCGCACTTCTCCTCCAAAGGAAAGTCCGACCCTCATTATCCCCTTGGCCTGAGCTGCTTCTTGCAGGAGAAATTCAAAGCGCTCATCGCATATGGAACAATTGGTACAAAGACCCTTGAGAGTTGAAGCTTTCTTTCATTTCTCTAATAGCTCCTAACATTTTGAACATATTTCAGAACAAAAGACAGACTTATGTAATTAGTTTTCAATTGGCTGAATCTGTGTAATCAATTTCTCGGGGTTTCTAAAGATTCTCCCTCCTAAGCAGATCATGGTGGTACAGACACTTCCAACTCAGAAGCTGGGAAGACGACCCAGGAACCTCTTCTGTTAAATCAACTGAACTTTTGAAAAATTAGATTAGCATGGCTAACACAAGTTCTGGAGGTAAATGAATTATCACCGATATTTAGGGGCAGAGATGAAAATGCAACTCTACTTGCATTTAAGCTCCTGTCTTTTGAAGGAGACCCCAGGAATGACTGCCAAAAAGGACAGCTGCCCCCGAAACCTCCAGCTCTACCCCCAAATGCCCCCCAAGGCAGGATGACAGGGAGGAAGGTCACAGGAAGCCAGGCACGTGCTCAGAAAGGAAGCTTTGTGCAGGGGCCGGGAGATGCTCATTCGGTCACCTGTTGCCTAGCGGTGCTTTCATGAGCTGCAGGTGAGCCCAGGTGTCTTCGATGTGCAAAGGTGGCGTTCCATCCTGGAGTGAGCGAGAGGGTGGAATTATTTAACTGTGACTGTGGTAAGAATGCACCCCCAAACCAAAACACAGCGGGCCCCACCAGGGCGGTGACAGGAACTGGAAGTGGCGCCTTACCGCCTGTCGAGGAGGACCAATCACGCACGCTCAGGAGTGTAACTGGATTTTCAAAGTAACTTTACACTTATGTAAAATTAATAGGGTATTCATTAAAAAATCCACGTGGCATCTTATTAAACACTTCCTGTCACTGGAAGCAGAAGGTAGAGGTTCCTTAAGCTGGGGTTTTGTTGCCCTCTAGTGAAAGAGGTCAGCATTATGCATGCAAAATTATTGTGATCCCTGCATAATTAATGTTTACCGAGGTAGAGGGAAGAGACTTCGCCCCAGCCTGTTCATGGGGACTAAGTACATATGTCTACGTGCACCTCTGTGTGTGTGTATGCATGTGTGTGTGCGTGTGTGTGTGTGCGTGTGTGTTTCCACGTCCCCCACAAACAACCCCCCCTTCCTGAACTTGGCTCAGTTAACATATGGAAGCCATTTGTTCTTTCCTGTTAACTTTTATTTTTTGGCATGGAAGTTTAGTTTTATGTGGCTATCAACAGGCAGAGATCCAGGCAGAAAGAATAAATCAACAGATGCAATCGGAGATGCAGAGCCTTAATGCATAAGTATATATTTAATGTGTCTGCTGAAAGAATGTCTAATTACCCTGTCGTTGAACAAAGCGCATGTTCAACTGTGATAAATTATGCCATCCTTTACTTCTGCAGAGCATACTGAGATTTAGGAAAACCGCAGCAAAATCACTATGTCATCTACCCAACAGGACAAGCCGGCGGCGCCCAGACCCCCCGCGGGAGGAGTGAGGAGACACGATGGGGTGACGCTCCAAACCCCACCCACGACATCGGGCAAGAGGCGAGTCCTCTCTGAGCGGCGAGCCTCTGCAGCAGGGGCTGTCCCTGTGCTGGTCTCTCACCGACACAGAGCCACGGCGTCTACATTCGGCTGCTCCGAATCCCACTTTGCCGGTGGGCTGAGCGCCAGCACCCCAGAGGAGGCGGTCTGCACTTCAGAAAGAGGCCGGGGGAGCCCTGACGCCCGCGGCTTCAGCCCTCGCTGTCGGAGCAGCGCTGCCGGCAGCTTCCCGCTGGTGCACCAGCGCGGCTTCCCACGAGAGGCTGCAAGACTCAGACGCCAGGTGCCGAGTCTCTAAGCACGTCGCCCCTCCGAGAGGTTACAGAAGTAAGGATCACGGTAACACAGCAACATGTCCCTTGGAACTGCATCCGGGCGAGTAATTTGGGGAGAGGACAAAGTGGGGGTGATGGTGGGTTATGAGAAACTAACCAAAGTGCAACTACTGATGAGTCCAGGCCATCGTGGGCAGGGACGCGGAGGCCACTCTGGGCGTGAGGCACACTGAGGCCTCACCTCAGTAAGCAGGTCACCCCCTCTGTCTCCCTCACCTCCCACCCTCGCGCCTCCCCTGAGCCTTGGCACTGGCGTGTCCTCCCCTCAGCCACCGGCCATCACAGTCCCTGGAAGCTCCACAAACAGGACAGACAGCTCTGGCTTAGGGGCCCAGGACTGGGCACTTTTATTATGCAATGGCAGAGTGGACACCACGCTGTGCTGTGATTTGTGCAGCGCTGGGTCCCACGGACACAGAGCACCAGGTTTCTATTTACGTCAGCAAGAGACATAACAAACCAGGGAGAGAAAATACAGTTTCATCTGCCCTGGTATCTGTTCCTTTCCCGAGAGAATGCCCAGAGCAGCAATCTGTTTCCTCAATGGCGATTATATTTCTTATATATTTGATTACCTCTTGTAATAGCGTTCTTTTATTTACCGACATGTAAGAGAAGGCTTTATTGCGATGTCTCCATCACGTGTAAAATACATAGCCAGCAACCGCAGTCCTTTTATTTGCTTTACTGAATTGTGATCTATAGACTGAAGGGCAAATGAAAAATGGGATAAAAAATCTATTTCTGATACCATATTGGCTCTAAAATGTCAAAGTTTTCTTTACTGCGTTAGGAGATTTGTATCCTTATTTATCTTTCTTGGTCTGCACGCGGTTTGCCTGGATGCTGTTTTCGTGTGTGATCAGGACTCTCCCTTGCCGCGTGGTGTTTTATCAAGACTTCCGAAGGCAGCTGGAAAGAAAAAGTGGGGACCCAGCGCCCCGGGGACCACGGCCAGTCACAAGAGGCACCAGGCGGTCGGGCGGTGCGTGTAGGTTAAGCCAATCTAGTAATTAGTAAGACGGGCAGTCTGGGTCTTAGAATAGCAAGAAACTGATGGACACACTAAATACTATGCTTTCAAAGGACCATTTAGAGTCTCAAGCGATCCGACCAGAACTGAGGAGCCCAAGCCGTGTCTCACACTCAGTGGGAAGTTCAAAGCTCTAAGCTGGTCAAAATTCCTGCACCCCTAAACACTAAACACACATTCAGAATGAGGCTCCGCAGAAGCAGGTCGTTTCCTCTGCTCCCGAAACATGGACTCAATGGAGAACATGGTGAAATTGTATTTGAAACAAAGGGGGATTGCACCGGAGACGATGCTCACCTTCCCTTTGGAACCCTTGCCTCCAGCACTCACCAGCAACCTCGCCTTCCGGAAGGAAAGGAAGGTGGTCTGGGGGACGGGCACACTGGCAGCTCCGACTCGGGTGGTGCAAAGGCAACATGTGTAACTAAACGTGGGTACCCCCGTAATATTCCTGAATAAAAAATAGATAAAAATATAAAAAAATAATAAAAATAAAAATGTTTTAAAATGGAAAGGAAGACAATGTCCAGAAACACCTCCCCCGCCCCGCACCCTCCCCCGCCCGCCTGCAGTGGTGCCGGCAACGCCGAACACGCCGCGTGGATCAGGCTGCCTCGCGGGAAACCGGCTCCTCGTGTGCGAGGTGCTGCGCGGCTCTGTGTCACCCCCTGGAAGACCAGAAAACAACGTCCCTTGACAGCACAGGGCCACAGCGCCTCGCGGAATCCTACACAGGGGTGTCTCAGTCACCAGGAGCTGCAATTCGGAGGCCTTTCCTCTCGGTCCAAGGTGAGCGAATTGAAGTGCAGGAAAAGGACAAAGTGACGATTCTGAGAGAAGCTGAGTGCGAGAGAGCGAGGGTGGGGAGACTGGCTTGTCTGAGAAACTGGAAGGACAGGGAGAAGGAAAGCAGGCTGGTGCTGGAGAGCCGGAAGGTTCCCACGCCGGCCCCTAGGTTACAGCCGTGTCCTCCCACCCAGGTGCTATCGGGACACACCCGGAGGCAGGTCCTGCAGAGGCCAGGGACGCTGCTGAGCATCGCGCCGTGCACAGGACGCCCCCAACAGGGAATTATCTGGTCCAAAATGACAACAGTCAACATCAAAATGCTGAGGAGCCCTGCCCTAGAGAGGCTGACACGCACGTCCGCGCTGAGGAGCTTCCGGTCATTTCTTGTGCCTCAGTTCCGTTCTCCCAACCAGGCCCTTGGCCCCTTGAGGGTCCACTACATTGCTCAGAACGGTATTTCCCGGGCTGAGCCCTGCACGGTGATGAGCAGGTGGGGAGATGCCAGACGTCCAGACACCGGTTGCCGCCCCGCAAGCACCGGTGGTGAGGCTCGGGAGGAGCAGAGGACAGAGGGTAGTCATGACAACACCTACGTGCGTTTCAAGATCTTTTTCTTCAAACACCTTCTCCCAACCTGCTCCCCTCCCCGCAAGCTCAGGCAGCACTTGCACGGCTGCTGGGATTCTAGAGGGAGGAGGACTCCATGACGTAACTGAAGCTGCAAAACCCCCATAGCCGTGGGTTCGAATCCTGCCTCTGCCACGGTGCTTGAATCAGGGCGGCAAGTCGCTTTGCCTCTCAGGTCCTTAGACTCCACGTCTGGAAAATGGGCTTGATGATAATAAAAAACCCCCTCTCAGAAGTGGGATTAAGGACTGAATGAATCTGAAACATTTGCAAGGACATTTTAGGCACCCTGGCCGCAGGTACTGGATTCACCGTGGTGCATCTGTTTCTGCCACCAACTTTGAGATGTGACGTCAGACCAACGTCTCCAAGCTTATTTTAAACATTTTTCTTCCGGCTTTCCTTGCAGTCATATCTGGGAGTGCCCAGAAAAGGATCTGCAGTTGTACCTAGCTTGTGGCGCTCCATCAAGAGGAAGCCTAGCGACCGTGGTCATGGTGGCCCCGTGCTGCGTGGGCAGCAGGAGTTTCATGGCCTGTGGCTAAAATGGGGAACTCGGGTCCTGATTTTTTAAAAATCTTTACTCTTGCGCAAAATGCACCAGCTCTGCCTGGCTTTTCTTGCCAACTTTATGGGAATTGGCTGCTAGGGTAGCTGCTGCCACGGAGTCGGGTCCTGGGGTCGTCCTCACGCCAGACACATCCTGGTGTACAGGGTCACCCGTCCAGCCCAGGGGAAAGCGTACGTGTGGCTGGTAATAGTGTCACAACCAAACTCGTGACACAGACTCAACTCGGTGGTGACTATGGTTGAACTCTGGGGAGGTATCTGACGTGTCACAGTAATCTCACCACCGTGGCCACCACTTGCCTAACAAAACCATCTGCCAAGAACTCTCAGTGCTCCGCTCTCTCCCCTCTCTGCCAGCAAGAGAGAGGAACATTGCCCACATTCTTCCAGAAAGGAATGTCACAGAGTGTAAAGTTCCTAGCAACGGGTCTATGGATAGAAAAACCAGACAGGATTTTTAGCTGAGAATAATCACAATAAACTACCCTTGGCATTTTTCACTCATTGAGTAATATTCGTAGGAACACATTTACATTTTCTGTGTAATAAATCAAAAGCAAGATACCATTGTTTCTAATTTATCTTGTAGACTGCTCTAGTGATAACTTGCCACTGCAAATATTTCTAATATTTCTTAAAAATCATAAGATAAACGAGTCCTGAATTTTAAATGTGGCAGTTATCTTCATAACCTAAACTTTTTATTTCAGGGGGGTGCTTTCTTTCCTTTTCAGTTTCTAAGGAAAGTAATATACAAATTATGTCGAGCAAGCACTAACTGTCAACATTAGAATATTGACTTTGCTCAAACCCTCACAAGGAGAAAACAGTAGCAGTTGTGATCGTAAGTAGACCTGGTGCACAAAGCGTATGAATTATGAATCAAAAGACAAAAACGCTAGGGTTTTTTTCCTGCATAGATGTAGAACAGGACATTATGAGCCTAAGAGAAAATAAATGTTTATATTCTCGAAGCATCTTACATCCACCGCGCCGTTCACTCAGCAAGATCCGTGCCCTTCCGCGAACACGGCGCGAGGAACAGTCCCTAAGTGCTGATCGACTGGGTGACTGAAAATCACTGTAATTGTAGGAAATTGTCATTAATTTGAACCCTGCTACTTCAGAATTTGTGCTCATGCAGCAGGCCTTGGCTTTTAAGAATATCTTTATGATCTTCATGAGGACAATTTTGATTTAGGAGACAAAGCTCAGTACAAATGCAATTGCTGGAGAAATACCTGCCATGCGTAACAACAGCACAAGCTGTTTCTAAGCAGATGTGGGATATTCATTTCCCTATAAATTCTTATTATATGCTAAGTATAAACCACATTTACCTGTGTTTAATTTTCATTATGAAGTAAGATGATTTCTTATAATTAAAAACATCCAAACATGGCCACGGGATGCCCCTCGGAGGGCCGCAGCTGGAGGATGCGGCTCCCACCACCAGCAAAGGCTCACACGCCCCGGCTTGGGGTGGAAGCCTCAGCGAGCCTCCCTTCAAGGGACTGAGCCCGCCTGGACTGGGCATGTCTACAGCCACCAGCGAGGACCAAAGTCGGGAGGCGGCTCCCCAGGTTCGTGGTCCTGCAAACCTCCTCTGGCACCTTAGCACACACCTGCACCCGGCGTGGGGGCGGAGCCTCCGCAGCGACAGACTGAATTCCCACCGCGGTGTTAGCCAGGGTCCTCCAGAGAAACAGAACCCGCGGGATGTACCGAGAGAGGTTTATTGCGAGGAATTGGCTCGTGCAGTTACGGGGGCTGGCAGGTCTCCAGGGCCGCAGGGTAGCTGGAAGCTGGAGGCCCAGGGGAGCCGATGGTGGGTTCTGCTCCGAAGGCCAGAAGTCTCGAGACCCAGCCAGAGCTGCGTTTCAGTCCAAATCTGAAGGCGCGAGAAAGGATCGTGTCCCCGCTAGGAGGCGCCATTCTCTCTGACTCAAGGGAGTTCAGTCGTTTGTTCTATTCACACCTTCAACAGGTTGGGTGAGGCTCCCACACGGGGGCAGGGGGCAGGTGGGCATCTGCTTTACTCAGTCTACTGGCGGGAATGTGAACCTCCTCCAGAAACACCCCCGCAGACACACCCAAATACCTGGCCCCTGTGGCCCAGTCCAGCTGACACGCAGAATCAACCATCGCAGGGCTCGCCCACGTGTCTCAAAGCCAAGCACAAGCGGGGCTGTGCCTGCCTGGTTTGCAGGCTAAGATTCACCTTCGACAGCAGCAAACAGGTGCGGCAGGTGCGACGCACAGGTTCCTTGCGTCTCACTGAATGTGGAAGTCGCATCATTTTGTCCGCCTGTATCCGTCTGTCTCCTCCTTCTGCTACTTTGTCCTTTGTGAAATCAGCTGGCTGGATCCGTCTTCACCGTCTGCTAAGCAAACAGTAATAAAAATAGCCGTTCCCTCACGAATCACCAAGCCAAAGATGCGACGCGACTGTTTAGCCCACAGCTAGATAAAACACTGACGATAAATCACTTGCTCTTTCTCAGGGTCACAAACACAACAAAGGCTGCCGTGGAGTGAGTCGGAAACTGCCTGCCCTGAGTCCTGGGTCATTGCCCACCGCTGGCCGTGCCCGGCGGAGGCTCTGAACTGGCCTGGTGCGTGGCCGGAGGCTTCATGTGCATTTTGGATGCTTTCTGCTGGCCCGGGAGCAGATCTGGCGGGGGGACGTCAGAGCAGTCATGTGCCATCCTGTTCATCCACCACTAATTAAATCACTCACTGACGCAGTGACTGTGCCCGAGCTCCCAGGCAGGCCTGGTGCTGGCTAGTCGGGTGAAAGCCGAAGATGCCCTGCCCCAGTGGCCCTAAATGAGGGCGGGTCCTGGAGTCCCGCCCCTGCGCTGCCTTCTCTCGTGCCGGCCATGCAGGTGGGCATCCTGGCTCCTCCCTGGCCCTACCTCCCATCCGAGTGGAGGTTCTGTGTACGCGGGGCTCGCTGTGGAGTTGGGGGACAATGAGGTCTCCGGGTGCCCCATGGGCTGAAACTTCTTTCCCCAAAGGGGGAGGCCTAGCTCACCGTGAGAGGAAACAGCCCAGTTTGTTCCTGCAGCAGCCCCAGTGTGGACGGCCACATTACCCCTGGTGCGGGGAGCTGGGGCCGAGCCTTCGGGGTGTCAGCCACAGATGCCCGGCTGCGGCTCCCCAGACCTTCGCTGTGCTGTGTTCAGCCAAGGAAAGGCCGCACCACCGTGCCCGTCCCCAGCAGCACAGACTCTCCCAAGCGTGGCACACCTGCCGGCTTGGTGGCCTGGGCAGGACGAATCCTGACTGTCGCCACCCCCTCCCAGGGTCTACCTGCTGTGCTGCACCCGAGTGGCAGCTGGTCCCGCCCCGCTCTGCTCCCGTGCCCCACCGTCCTTCCGGGAGACTGGCCTTGGCTGGGACTCCAGGAGAAGTTTCCGAGTCTCTTCCCTTTCTGGCGTTGCCCACGGGCAATCGCGGTTTCACAAGTTCAAGGCTGCGCCACAGCTGAGGCTGTGAGCCTCCCAACAGCCATGTGTCACCACAGCCTCCACCAGAAGTCCTGAGGCAGGTGACTCCACCCCACACCTGCCAAGTGCTTGTGATGCTCCAAACGTGTCCACCTGCGAATGGAAGTGTCCACGTGAGCGGATGGCTTCCTGCTAAAATCTCGCAGAACTGCCAGGGACACAGTTTTCAGCAGGACGCAGGGAGAGGGAATTGGGCTGTAATGAACGCACGTCCCCAGAGACGTCCATGCTCCTAAGGACTCCTTTCCCGGCCACCGCATCACTCACCCAAGCCCCGGCTGGCGCCGACTCACACCTGGCCTTCGACACGCCTGAGCCAGCGTGGAGGCTGCGGCTCGTCGCGGACGTGCATTTTCCCAGTTGGCCAGAAGCACGGGCCGGAGATTAGGGCCTTGGAAATGCAGCCCTTGCTCCGTGCGGGAAAGCAGGAGGCTGCAGCTCCCGCGTCCCGTCTCTGGGCACAGCCAGTCCCCAGCGGAGTCCTCGCTGCTGCGGGGAACACTTTTGCCCAGCACAAACCCACTGTCCACGGAGGGGCGGGGACTGAAGGGGTTTCCTCTGTGATTACAACGAAGAGGGGCCAGGCCCTGCTGGGACCGCGGGAGCAGGTTAACCACCTGCCAAGGTGAGGCCCACTCGTGGCCAATAAACCACCTGCGGACGGCGATCGCTGTGACTCACAGACAGCGGTCCTCATTACTGTGGGCACTTTGGCCAGACCAACGTCCAGCGTGTCTTAAAATATTCTGCGTATTAAAGACAGAGATGCTGCCTGCCGCATCCCCCAGGTAGGAGGAGGAGGAAGCTGCCCGCCAAGCTCTGCACGCACCTGGCGGCTGGTGCTGCGGCCCCTGGGACAAGGAATCCACCCGTGTCGTCTCCAGCTCGACTCCTGGCTGGAACCCAAGGGTGGGTCAGCCCAGAGGGGACGCACCAGAATCACAGTGGCCCCCACAGGCTGGGTGACCACGTGGCCTGGTGGTCCGGTCAGTGTCTGACTGAGGCTCGGCCTGCCTCCCGCGTCGGGGAGAGTGCCGGGCTCCTCTGGAAACGCGCTGCTCCTCCTCAGTCCCGGCGGCTCAGGCGGCCCTAAGCAGACGCACACACTCACACAAGCTCACACCACACCTGCTCACACTCGTGCACACTCACACATGCTCACACCACACCTGCTCACACTCGTGCACACTCACACACAAGCTCACATGTACACACGCACACACACTCACACATGCTCACACCACACCTGCTCACACTCATGCACACTCACACATGCTCACACCACACCTGCTCACACTCGTGCACACTCACAATGCTCACATCACACCTGCTCACACTCGTGCACACACACACACGCTCACATGTACACACGCACACACAGTCACATAAGCTCACACCACACCTGCTCACACTCGTGCACACTCACACACACTCCCATGTACACACACATTCACACAAGCTCACACCACACCTGCTCACACTCGTGCACACTCACACTCCAACAGCTTCCTGCCTTCGAGCTGGGCTGCAGGAGGGTCTATGAGGGGCCCGTCCCCCGGCAGCTGTGGGTCTGGCAAGACGGGCACAGGGAAGGTTGCCTTCCTCTGATCTGCCCCAGGCTCTGTCTCTGCACGGAGGCCATGGCGGGTGACGTGGCTTCGCGGAGCTTCCGACGATTCAGCGCCGCTCACCTGTAGGTTCCCTTTTCTGCTCACACCCACCAGAGTCGGGTTGTGTCAGCGCATTCGATAGAGTCCCAATGGGTGCAGAAAACATCCCTGGCACCCACTGGCAACTGGAGAAAGCAAGTCTCAGCTCAGCCAGTCTGACGCCCGCGGATCCTACTTCCAGGGTCCCACCCTCCCGTCCTCCACCCTCTTCCCAGCTGCCTCTGGGCGCCCGCGGCACCATCCGCAGGCTGCGCGCCGCTGTGGCTGCAGACAGCCTTGTGTGGCCGCAAACGAGCTGTGGAAATCGAGTACCGCAGCTTGTAAATAATACATGTTAAGCATATCACGGCAGCTGCAAAGGCGCCCTCTTGAATTCTGATTTTCTTTCCTGAGGAGGGACAGGGGCCAGAAGCACCCAGGAATATAGACCTTTGCGACCGCCACCCGGTCCAAGATACTGAACACGCAGCACCGTCACACAGACGTGCGCGCAGCAAACACCCCGGGCGCCTGCACCTGCTTCCTCCCCAGGGCCTGGGCTCCGGTTTCCAGCCCTCCGGGCCTGTCTGAGGGTCAGGGAGAAAAACCTATGCAGGCCCCGCCGCTGACTTGCCCCCGCCCTGCAGCGCTGGCTCTTCTGCTCCCTGGGCTCGCGCCCTTCCTGGGACGCTGGGCACTCGCTGGCCTCTGCCTGGCCCTCTGTCCCAGACCTTTCTTATACTTTTATTGTTTGCTTCAAACAACAAAAATGTAACCTCTCACAGTCTGGAACTGGAAACGTGAACCAAGGCATCGGCAGAGGCGCTAGGGGGCTCCATCCCTCCCTGTCCTTCCTGGGGCAGCCCTGGTGGCTACGGCCACGACTCCGACCACGGCTGCCGCCACTCGCGCCCGTCCAGCCTCTCTGCCCCCCTCTTACAAGGACACTTGTCACCAGATTGAGGGACCCCCGGGGAGGATTCCCCATCTCAAGATCCTTAACTTAATCACATCTGCAATGACCCTTCTTCCAAATTGAGTCACCTTCTCAGGCTCCAGGGGTTGGTCAGGGACACATCTCGGGGCCGTGGCTTTGCAGGGAGGTCCCCCATTCCTTCCTCACTTTTATGGTTTTTTCCTGATTTCCTTTTACAAAGCCCAAAGACAGCAATGAAAGTCCTTTTTTCCCCGCAAAAGATGTTAATATATACACACATCTGTGTGTGTGTGCGTGTGTGCCTGTGTGCACGTGTACACACTGGTTAAACACACATCACACAAGATTTGCCGTTTTGACCATTGTACGTGCACACCTCTGTGGCGTTGAGCACGTTCACACTGTTGTACAACCGTCACCACCGTCCGTTCCCAAGACCTCCGGGATCTTCCACTCGCCAGTTACCCCCAGCACGACAGTCCCAGCGGAATCCACTCTCCGAAGCGCCCCGTCCCTCCCGCGCTGCCCACGCCTGCGCCACACGCTGCCTCGTGGCCGGCGCTCTCTCAGAGCCTGCTTCTTCCCGATGCACCGAAAGCGGCTCATCCTTCCGGTGTCTGGCTCGAATGTCCGAGCCTGGGCCCAGGTGGCCCTGCTTGGATTGAAGCCAGACCGTGGGGTTGGGGAGAGGCTTATGTCGTTGACTCAGCCAGGAGGCTCCTGAGTCAGGCTGTCCCGGGACCGGCGGGCCGGGAGAGGCGGGACCACAGGGCGCGGTGCTGGCGGGACAGGCCGCGCAGCTTCTCCCGTGACGGGAGCAGGAGCACTGTGCACGGCTGGCCTGGTCCGGCTGTAACATCGCACGGACACATCCTCGGCGCTGCGCTGCAGCAGACGCCTGCGGTGGTTTTCCGGAGGGGGAGGGCGCAGACCCTCTTCCGGAGACCAAAGGTCCCGAGCAGATGTGTGTTCTCCCTGAGTCAGGGGCAGATGCCGCGGCATCACCGTTCCCACGTCCCCGAGAGGCCGTGACAGATGAGGAAGCTCCGCGGGGCTGAGCCCAGGTCCCAGGCGGGTCCCGGGAGCCACAGGAGCAGATCTCACAGCTGCAGGCCCGAGAGGACAAAACTGCTTTGCTTAAGAATGTGTTGAATTTGCAAAATGAAGAGGAACAGATGGAGGTGTCAGGGGAGGGCACCGCGGCCGTGGCGGGAGCCTGCAGGGCCCCTTCACGTCCCGCCCTCCACACCAGCTGCAGGGCTGGAAACAAGAGGAAATGGAAGGGACAGATGGAGACGATGGCGATGGCAGCTGCTCCTGTGGGGACACTGGTATCCCCACCGGCAGAACCACCTTCAGACCCGCAGAGGTTCCGTAGACAGCCCCTGGCTAGCACGGGGGTCCCCAGGAGTGAGAGCAGCACCGCAACACTGTCTTCACGGAGGGTCCCTGTCATCCTCTGTCAATCCCGCCCATGCGCTCTGGCTCCCCCACCCTGGTGTGCTTCCAGTGTTGATTCCTCCACCGGTTCAAGCCAGTCAGCAGCTCCGCGCAGGCCGCTCGGGACTTTAGGACGCCTTCTGAAGGGTCGCGGACTTTCACATCCCCAGTCGTCCACTGACCGTGGCCCCTGGCTTCCTCCATCCCTCCCATGCAAGGAGGTTTGAGCCACCATAGACCTGGCATCTTGATGCCCAGCCAGGAGGTGACACGGCATCCACGTGTGCCCACGCACTGCCCACCATGGGCCTGCACGGCTCGCCAGGACCCACGGCGGAAGGCAGAGGAGCAGCTCCTGGGGAGCAGACCGCCCCTCGCAGAGCCGCACACGCTGGATGAGCGGGAAACGCAGTTGGAGGGAGCCCAGGCCACTCTCATGGGGCAGAGGTTTGCTGTGGCACTCAGACCATCAGAAAAATTAGAGTGACGTTGTAGTCTAATGTCTTTTCATGAAATCTGTCAGTGAAAAGAGAGGCAATTGTCTCTAGGATGAATCAGAGCTGTGCAGAACACCGTTATGCAAAACACACATACTGGAAATACAAGAGGCTCCCACGGGTCGGCCCCAGGGCGATGTCGTGTGAACCCCTTGTTATCCCACGGGCCTATCTAGGAGGAGGCTGAGCTGCGTCTGCCGCAGTCGCAGTGAGGGAGGTGGCGGGACGCTGCCCCAGGTGAAAGCGGAAGGGCACCGTGCCTTGCACAGAGCAGCCTGCTCCTCCGTCCCCACTTGAGGCCAGGAGTGTGTGGGGTGCGGGCAGCAGCACCCAGAAGGGTGCTCACTGCGGCATTGACGGTGTTTGCACTAGAATTAAAATTAAACTAGGATACCAGTCCTAGCTATGCAGGCAACAGAACTGAAAACAGGGACACAAGCAGACACTTGTCCATGAATGTTCATAGCAGCTATTCCCCACAGGCGAACGGTGAAAACAACGCAATTGCACGGATGGATGAACGGATGAGCGAGGCGCAGGGCACACGCACAGTGGCATATCGCTCAGCCCTGAAAAGGAAGGGAACTCTGACACACACAACAGCACGCTCAAACCGTGGGAACATCACGCTGAGTGAAATAAGCCCGTCGCGCAAGGACGAATACTGTGTGATTCCCCTGGAATGAAACGCCTGGAATCAACAGGAAAATCCAAAGAGACGGAACGTAGCATGTTGGTTACCAGCGGAGCAATGGGAGGCTGTTGCTCGGTGGATACGGAGTTTCTGTTCAGGACAATGAAAAAAATTCTGGAAATAGTGGTGCTGGCAGCACAGTATTGTGAATGTGCCAAGTGCCACTGAATTGTGCATTAAAAATGGTGAAAATGGCAAATTTTGCATTACGTATAAATTTCGCCACAATAAAAAATAGAGAACTAGAAACGGCCTTGTCGCAGTCAGTCGAGCCTGTGTTGACAAATCATCATAGACTGGGGCTTAAACGACAGCATTTATTGCTCACGGCTGCAGAAGTGGGAATGTCCGAGATCGGGCGCCGGAGACTAGGGTGCGGGGAGGGTGGCTTTCTCGTTTGCAGACGGTGCCTCCGCACGGCAGAGAGAGCTGCGGAGCTCTCTGGCTGCTTGCAGGGCACTGATCCTCTTCGTGAGGGCACCATCTTGACCTCATTACCTCCCAAAGGCCCCGTGTCCCAGTGCCGTCTCCTGGGGGTAGGATTCCGCATGTGTATTTAGGGGCACAAACCTTCAGCATAACAAGCCTACACTGGCCACCGGCAGGGAACTTGCTAGGTGAACGCAGGCACATCTACGCCAGGAGCAGAAGCATGTTTTCTGCAAAGAGCCAGGTGGCAAATATGCTGGGCTGCAGGGGCCATTCAGTGTCTGTCTCATATTCTTTTTTGTATTTTGTTCACAACCACCTAAAATATAAGACCTGTTCCTAGTTTCAGGGCTGTGCAAAAACAGGCCAAGGGCCGGATTTGGTCTGAGGGCTGTAGTGTGCAGACCTCCTGGTCTCTGCTATGAAGAATCATGAATTACAAAGAATTTAGTACTTTTGTGTGTCCTGATCTTGAATGATTCCAGGATATATTGCAATAAAACAATGTGCAAAGTGATATGGTGTGGTATGATCATATTGATGGAAAACAGCCATGCATGTCTATCTATGCATATCTGCATGTACCAAAGAAGTCTGGAAGGGCACCCACAAAGCCACCGATGGCAGTGACCTCTGAAGTGGGCTTTAGTGAAGGTCAAGGAGAATTTTTTCATTGCTTTTAGATTTTGAATTTTTTTTGCAAGCATAAAAAAAATTACTTGTGCAATTAAAAATAATTTTTGCAAATAATATGAAAGAAGGGATAGACACATTTCCCGTATCTAAAGTGTGCATTATGATGTGGTCCATCTCCACCTGAGGAACTCTGCAAGTCTCCGAGTTTGCCAGGTGACCCCAGCATCCTCCCCTGACCTCCAAGGTGAATGCTGTACTCAGAGAAACAGAGAGAACGTTTCACAGCCAATGGCTCCGAGACCTTAATACATTCCCATAATGCCCAGTTCCCACTTCTGTCCCTTCCTAGACATAAAGCGAAGATATTTATGGACACCACAGGGCACCGCAACTGTTAATCGAGAGGCCCTTGGAGGGCTGGGAGCGTTCAGTCCTGCGCTTTTCTACATAATGTCTCTCTCTAAGGCAGGCACTCGTTAGCAATTTGCTTTAATTTTATGACCTGGGGCCAGGGTGTCAGGTAAACAATTTTACGACCATTTTAACACAAGCCAGGATGGACAGATGACTTCCTGAGCCTTTCCCCGTGGCGCCCAGGCACATTTCATCTTCCTTTCCTCCCGGCACAGGGAGGACCTGTCTGGCCTCACCCCCACCAAGCAGGCTACAGCCTCGGCCACTTGTGGAGAGCTCAGGCCACGGCGTTTCTTGGGAGGGATGCGGTGAAGAGCCCCACTCTCCCTCCCCCATCCCTTGGTTCGATGCCTCTGCCGGGCAAACCATCCTCAGCCCAGGCCATAAAGCTCTCCGCCCTGAGCTGTGATGCTGTAGGAAGCTACAGGTTTGTGCGGAAACCCTGTCAATCTGGCCCCAGATCCCTTCTCCAGGCCACTTAAAAACAGAAAAGCTGTGGCCCTGGGTGTACTTCTCACTGCACAGACATAATAATAATCACCGGCCACAGAGCAGTGGCCTTTGCAGAGTTTGGGGGCGTTTTCACACTTGGATTCTCAACGCCCCGCAACTGCCCGGGAGGTGTGCGAGTAAGTGTCTTTGTCCCGTTCGCAGACCGGGAGGCCCAGGCCAGGCGCTCACGCAGCTGAGCCAGAGCCACAGGGTTTGGGCAGAGCGAGGCTCGCCGGAGAGCCCTGTCCCTGCGGACAGCTCTCCCTCCTCCGAAGCTCCTTCCTGAAGGAAGCAGGTGAAGGAAGAGTTGCCGATGTCCACACACGCAGTGACCTCTCTAACATTACCTGCAATTAAACTAGCTTTTGCGAACGATTTTGTCTCATTGCCAAGCTTTGTGTTTTTATTCATAAATTCATTATGATCATAATAATCTCTCCCTCTAACTCTTGTTTTGAGAACCTAATGAGATACCATTGGAAAGCATTTAGAGCGGTATTAACTGCTAACCACGACGATCGCCCTATTATTGTTGTTATTACGGAATTCGAACTCTTGACATCTGTTTGCAAACCAAAGGGAAAAGAACATTTAGACCATTCCATAGTCTATGTTGATCTTGGTGCCGCATCTTTCCCCAAGGGGCCGGGCAAAGCCCTGCAACCTCCTTCTAGAAGAGGTGACAGCAATCTCCTCGAGGTTCCTGGTCTGGCACATCCCCTGGTGGAACTGGGCTGGCTCCTTTACCGCCAAGTCACTTCTTTCCTTCATGGGCTGTGTTGCAAATGCTGTCTCCACTCTGGCAGGACCACACATTTTGTTTTTGCTGTCATAGATTTGTGGTTGTTTGCTTTTATTACAAAATAATCTCTACCAGCTCTAATAAATACAGAAAATGTAACTGTATGTAAAGTAAAAACCCCATCCAGGCCACAATACCATCCATGGAGATAAAGGCAGAAAACTGATGCACGTGTGGCTCCTACGCTATGATATGTGCACACACACATGTGTGTGCATGCATGCATGCACAGAAACATGCACGCACATGTATGTACCTAAATGTGGGGGCACATGCATATAGAGGCATATGCATGCGTCCACATACACACACGCACACATGCACACACAGGTATTCAGAGACATGCACACATGTGCAAACACATTTGGATAGGAAATTTGGTTTTCATGCTGTCTTTTAGACAATATTAGGATTATACATGCACAGCCTGCAGTCTACTTTCTACCACATGGGGTGGTCCTTCCACGTCAGAGCACAGGAGCGACCACATTCCTTCTCACGGCTGCATCATACTCCATTATGAACGCCCCTCAGTTCACGCACCTGTTCCTCTATTCCCGTACACTGAGATAATGACCTGCAATGATTTCCTGATAAATGACGCCACAGTGAATCTTCTTTTCAAGGCATCGTTGTATATTCAAGTAGGTATTTCTGTAGAATAGAATAGACCCATGAACTCGAGGAATGGCCTACCTGGGTCATACCACAAGGGAAATGAAGTGCTCTCTTCCCTCTAAGTTAAAGTCTTCCAGAGAAATGGGGGTTTGATGTTAAAGCAGCCACCTGCCTGCATCTCACCCACACACCAGCCCTCTGAGGATTCCTCTCACCTGAAATATTCCCACAGGCTATCTACAGTAATTGGCCTCCACAGATAATTATTTGACGAGTCACATGTTGTCACAATTTGCTTGATACTTTGGGAGGAGGTGACATAATATTGTGACAATGTACTGTAACACTTGGCAAATCTTAGTACCCAACACATGCCAAAGGTCACAGATTTCCAGCCAAGGCGGGGCTCACACACGCTGCTGCGTCTTTGCTGAAGATGGATCGCCTCTACTCAGGTCAGGCTGCAGTTGAAAGAAGACACTAAATCATAACACATTACTTCTCACCTTGCCGAATTTGTGAACAGAATCCAACATGCCTTCACTTTGAAATATCCAATTAGAAACACAGAAAGAGGAGGATGAAAGGTGAATCTTCCATAAGCTAGCTGTTTCTCCCTCTTCTCTTAGAAGAAGAAAATACTCCAGTTAAAAATTAGGAGCTAAATGCAATGGCCTAAGTAACTATCTATGAAGTCAAAATGTTTTCTCACTCGCCGTTCACAGCAACAAAATGCTCTTCCATCTTCTCGACGAGAATTGGGGAACCAACCGCGTCAAAGAGAGGAAGGGCTGTGTGTTTTCTTCCAGCCCACCCAGCCCAGATACATTCCTGGGAAGCTTGATTTATTTTGCAAAGTGTCACCACAGCCTGAAGTGTTTAAAAATCACTCATCTTATCTCATTAGATGTCTCAGTAGCTCTGCAAGTTGCTATTGCACCATTCGTGGCACTAATGAGCATCGTGACCTTGTGTGCAGGGAGACGAGCCTCGCTGTGGACATCCCGAGATCTGGACGTGTGCGGTGGTCGGACAGACCACTGTTTGGCCTCAGTTTTGTGAGCCAACTCCAGGGCACGTAGCCCGTTTTAGGAAGCCACATGGCGTTCTGGTGCTTTGAGTATTTAGCTTGCTATATTTGAGGAGAAAAAGGGAAAAAAATATATAACCAAATATGATTTAACAGAACTGGCATGCCATTTACTCACCTTTTTTGAAAAAAAATCGCATGTTTTCAGCATCGACCTCATTAAAAAGCCTCTAAGCAGAACGAGGATCTGGATCCTGTATATATTAATAAAATCATCGATTTTCATGGAGCCAACTTCTCACTGGCGTCAGGAAACCCAACAACACCATGTGAAAACATCACTCATGTCAATTTCCAACGTACACTGTTAATATCCAATTTCAAGAGCATATCTTTGATTTGTAAAAACAAATTGCTGGAAGAAGCAATTGCTGCTGGCATTCTGTGTTTCTAGGTCTAGCATGTATCTTCATGGAAAATTTATAGGAAATATTTTCCTAAATTCCTCCACATCCCATATAGTATCAGTGTTTACCGTATATTTCGAAACATATGTGGCTTGATTAATTTTTTAAATGACAACCCATGCATTTAAAATGAAGTACCTCTAGGGCGCATAAATTAAATCACTTCCACTGAAGGATTAAAAATGAAAGGTAAAAAAAGGGCAGACAATGTAGTCCTGCTGAAAAACACAAGCTTGAACTCTCCTTAGCATTTGGTAGGGGACCCTCTCAACCAACCGCCAGAAGCCGCAAGGCTGCAACCTGTCTAGATGGGGCAGTTGAGAAGAATGACTTTGGGAATTAAAGCAAGGAAATTAAGGACATTCGTGGGAGAGTTCAAGGGAACCAATTGTTCTCTGGGATTATTGATTGAATGCTAAGCCAAGTAATATTAGCATCAAGCAGAGAGCACAGACCAGACGAGTAAATAAAAGAACAGTGCATTTTAAATGCAGTTGTTTCAAAGGGCACTAAGCAATCACTCTATTAAATAAGTCACTCGATGCTGAATGCATTTAAAGCTGCCAGTGTGTCTCTGTGTGCGTATAAAGTACAGCAAAACAGGGAGAAAGCCAACGGAATAACAGTGCGAGCAGGAATGCGACGACCCGTCAAATCGGGACGCTGATATAATAATTTGGGTGACAACAGATCAGGAAGTGAAGCCATGCACTGGTAACAAAGTATTAATAAAAACAAGGTAAAGATGTGTGAGTAGAAAAGCCGCGACGTCCAGAGCAGGCGCTAGGAGTAACTAACCCGTCAAGGATGAGGCTCACGGAAACGTCTGGGTCTGACATGATGCTCGGAACAAGCCAGGGTCACGAGCTGCGATTTGGCAACACGAAATGACCTGCTGTTCTGTTTGGCTTCACTTGGACAGAGCGTCCCTTCTTCCTTTCGGAATGACCTGCTGCTGCTTGACACTCGGGAGATGTCACATAAACATAAAAAAGCAGTCCTGGCTTTTCGTAGAAAATTAAGATCTAATAGCACTGCGGCCATCTTCCCTCGTGGCTGGAATCTTCTGTGGCTACAGAGAAGGTTGTGGGGAGTGTCCCTCTCTGCTCTGCACCCTCGTGTTGTGCTTATTTTCACACGCCGCCAGCCCCAAGTGCGAGGGGACCCCGCGCATGAGTGAGCTCTCTTCCCTGATAGGACAATGGGGCTCTCGATATAATGTGGGTGAAAAATGTAGGCCTCCCTGGCCCTGATAAGTTTATATGCAGTGGTGGCCTTCTTTATATATCACTGTAAAGATGATACAAAGATTGCAAGAGTTTGTGTGCTCCACGCCATACAGGAAGAAAATCAATCTCTCGTTCCGCTAAAAAGCTCAGAAAGCAGCTGGAATTTTACCTGTGTCAGGTAAACAAATTGTCATCTAACTCGAATGGCAGAAAAAAGGAGTGTTAGAAAGTCTTTACCACTCTTCTTTCAACTCCCTGTTATTATCTAAGTCGGATGGATTTTTCAAAGGAGGAGGTTATTAAGGGGCGACTAAGATGAAACCATGCTTTGGAATTTGTAATAGAAATTTTTTAAAATTTAAATCACCAGTGAAAAATTGAAGCCATGCAGTTGGGAAACAGTGATTTTCTTTCTTTTTGGTCATTCACTTTCTATGAAAAGTTCAGCCCTACGTGATACTCGCCTCTCAGCCTCACTGTCTAATCGTAGGGCTGGTGAAGCAGTTGCGTGACCTTGGACTCGCCAGGGTCATAGTAACAAGACGTCTTTCTCCCTGGACGTGGACCCGCGGGCACCGCACTGATGTTGCTCCTAGGATGAAAGAACAGGCTCTGTGATGGTTTCCAGCTTCTTACATGTAAAGACAAGACAGTTCCAAGGTAGCCTACAGCCCCGTCCGCTACAACACGATTCCTGCTAAGAGGGCCCGTCCACGTGTCTCGGGGAAAACAGGCTTTGGAAACCATCTACTCAGGAGTGATCTCTCTGGCTCATTGACGTGTGATTACTACGTCGTGCCTTGTTGAAGTGCGGCAAGTCATCCCGAGCGTGGAGGTGTCCCGGCAGTGGACACAACGTGCTCATCACGGTGCCTGGCACACGGCAGAGGCTGGCTGCGCGCCGGCTCTCACGGCCCAGAGGCCGCTGCATCACTTAGCAATTAGGGGGGTGAGGAGTTCAAATCCAGGTGCCCCATGTGTTGGCCGGGAAGGTTATGATCACTAAGCCTCGTTTATGAAATTAGAATAACTCCTACTTTGTAAGAATTCCACAAGGTCACGTGAAAACTGAAGGCCAAGGCAAGCAGGCAAATATTGTCATGATTATGACTACAACGAACGACCTGCTGTCCCAGGAGGCATCTCTCAGGAACTGATTGGATGTAACCAAATAAATTGGACATCCGTGGGCTCTTCCCACCCTAACTTAGCACGTTTCTCCATCGATGGTTTAGGAGATGAGTCGGGGGTAGAACAGTGAGCGTTGCCTGTCCACTCGGTGA
This sequence comes from Avahi laniger, assembly GCA_963575035.1. NCBI lineage: Eukaryota > Metazoa > Chordata > Mammalia > Primates > Indriidae > Avahi > Avahi laniger. The sequence continues at coordinate 35,668 of CAUYSK010091858.1, forward strand.
CTGAGATTGAGTGGCCGCTTGGGTGCCCCAGTCGCAGGACCACAGAGCCCAGCAATGTGCCCTTGCCACGTGCTCCGGAGATGAAACGGCTCATGGAACATTCTTAGTAAATGTGCCCTTTGCTCCTGGTGGACAAAGCATTTCATGACTCGTGCAATATTGTAAACTTTTATTTTCTTTACATAGACTTGGCTATTGTTATAACTGCTACTCTCAGGGACGGTGATATGAATTCACCCAAATTACTAAAGCCACTTGGAGATAGTGTCTCCAGGACTCAGGGCCACTGACAGGATACGCCTGTTTTCTTGGTATTTGCCACAAAGACCCAAAGTTGCCATAGCACTAAGTCACGGCATCTGCTTCATGACATGAACATGAACTTGAATGCCATTTCAGGCAGGGCAGCCACCACGGCGGAGTCGCTCTTAGAGTTGTTGAGATGTTCTTTGGAACGACCTGAACAAACTGCAGCCATCAATAAGAATAACTAGTGTGTCCCATCATCAGAATGTAAGGGGTGTCCATAGGACACCCCAGCTCCGGAGGGAGGGCTGCTGCTCAACGTGCCTTGCTGTGTTCGACATGCTCTGCCTCTGTCGGGAGCTCAGAGTTAAACCTGGAGAAGAACGAGCTGTGGTTGCTGTTGGGATTCGAGGCCTGGGCCCCCCCGCAGGACGCTGAGGTGCGTCTCTCATTAAATGACACACACGGTCCTCCAAACCCCCCAGCTGCAGAGAGGAAACACGTGCAAAGAGCTAAGAAGCGCATCTTCATCTCACAGGCAGTGCCCACGGGCGCAGCACCCATGCACCCGGCACACAGCCCACCCGCCCAGCCCAGCAGGCCCCGCGGAGTGTGCCCCGCCAGCGTGATTCTCCACTCTTCGGCGAGTGTCAGGATTGCTGCTGCCTGGTAGCGCCAGGTTTCGATCCCATCCTGCAGCTGGCGACATCATTCTTCGAGAATGAGCGCTGACTGCTTCAAGCTTTTCTGGAAGTTGCTTCAAGTGGAAAATGAGAACCTACATGTTAGATCAACAAAAAATCCATGTGATGAGTTATTGCTTCCTCAACACCTTGGGGGAAATAGCCTTTCATTTGAACTGCGGGATTTTCTCCCCATCAGCAAAGAGTTGGTGTCAGCCTTCCAGGTGAACGGTGTTCTGTTAACTGAACGCCCCAGGCCCGTCCTTGTTTTTACAAAGACACACCATCTGCTACAGACACTCCAAAGGGGACGCCAGTGCCTTATGGGATGTTGATCACATGTTAGCCACTTCTGTGAGCGAAGGAATATTTTGGAAGCTGCCAAGTCCACCTTCCTCACTCTGCGTGTATGAAAAATTCATTGAGTTGCTGTTTGTCAAGAGACTGCAAACATTTCCCATCTGTCTCAATCCACGCTCGCATCTCCACGCCCATCCCAGAAACCCGCAGGCCTTTGCCCCTCACCCCCCTCCTTCTTTCTCGAACCAAAATTACCCACCGTGGATTTTCTAAGAATAGAAAAGGTGTCACTGCCTTTGGCTCTATCAGTCCGTACAGACAAACTGTGAACCGTATGGGAGGCGCGTATAGTTTGGGGGCAGCGGAAGCTCCCCGGCAGCACCTGGCCATAGTCGCAAACGTACCAAGTGCAGCAGGCAACAGGCCATGTTCGGGGAGCTGTTTGTGCTTCGGAATGTGCGTTTGGGTGTGTAATTGTTGTAACGGTAGCGTGACGCCTTACCCACATCTGCGGACGTGTGTTTGCCCCAAGGTGGTATCTGAATATTTATACTGCATCACGGCTATGCAGCAGGAAGGAGAAACTTCATAGCTGTTTGAAATATTTTTTCAGGATAGATGGACAAACCGAAAACCCGTGGGGCTTTGGGGGTGTTTTTCGTTTTTGTTTTTTTTTAAATTATTATTGCTTTTCATTTCACTTTCCAGTTGGCTAGAAAATTCCGTGTTCAGGCCCATCATGAGCGCCTTGAGCGCACTCCCTGGTAGACAGGGACCAGGGAGAGAACTGTGACAGGGCAAGCGTCAGAGCCGCGTCTTTCCAAACAGCTCGAAGTTTCCTCGTCGTTGAAAATCTCAAACTCTAACACTGTGAAAAAAGTAGAATAAAAGGGAGCCGGCATATCCGTTTCCATCTGCTTTATCCCCCCCTAGCACCTTGTTATTTAAGAGGAGCATGATCAAGCCACACGTCGGCACCCGGCAGCCACGCCACGCAAGTTAAGCCCCTTCCAGACAACTTGAATAAAGAAGATTATTCCCATTAAGGTATCAAGTCGTATCCACGAGACCGCATGGCTCTCGAATGTCGCTAACGAAATGAAAGGCACGACCGAGGGGTTAAGCAGGCTGTCCCGCTGCTTGCGGCGTCCTGTCCCGCCAGCAGGCAGGCGGGAACCCGGGTGGCAGGAGGGCCCCTCCCCCTCTCCAGTCAGGCCACCCCCGTCTGTCAGGCAAATACAATGGGAATTACTTAATTTAACACCCTTTCAGTTCTAATTGAATCCCATTTTCTAAATCCTGAATAAATACATTACAACTGCTGCTTCGGTCAAACGGAGAGAAATAGCCATCTTTTAATGACTCCCCTGTGGATTTAGCGCCTATTCCATCCGTGAGAATAATGATTCCGACATCCCTGGAATACACTGAAGGGATAATGGTTATTTAAACACGCCAAGTCTTTATAGACCAGATAAGTATTTTAATTTGCATTTATGAAAATCAAAAAGTAAGCACGGGAAACGGGTGCCAGTTTGCAGACTTCCCAGCTCACCAAGAGCGCAGAGCCTGGCAGATGCGGGATGCGAGAGGAGGGGAAAACTTGGCGCCATCGGCCACGCTATCACCGCGCCCCAGCAGGACCTGATCCCGGCCTGCCTGTCCCCAGCAGCACCTGGACAGGGATCCACACAACAGTGCTCCTGACCGTGGCCCTGCCGGCCCATGCACTTCGGGAGCTGCCGGTTGCTCCGACCAGCGTGGATGCCGCGGCCCAGCCCGGCCCTGAGCTCGACACCACCACGTCTTGGCGCTCTGGGGTCTCCAGTCCTCTGTCCCCACTGCCCCTCGGTTTTCGGGACTTTTGCATGTGCCGAGCTCTCTGTCTGTAAACTTCACGTTTATTTATCGATGTCATTATTCAATTAATGTTTGTCTCTCCTGCTAGGCAGTAAATTAGGAACCTTGTTTATTTTGTTCAATATCGTACCCCAGCACATTGTACCTAACACACAGTGTGCTCTCGCTAAGCTTCTGAATGAATGAGTGATCGATCAACGAATCAGTCAATCCATGCCCTACTTTGCAATTTCTGTTGAGCTTAAACATAAGCCATTTGGTCAAGCTGCATCTTGATGACTCCAACAACCCAATGCCTCTTAGACTCAGAATTACTCTATGTTCATTAATTTCCCAATTTTCTCTCCTGTAACCCCCCTTTATTCTGCCCATCCCAATTTACCCAGGGACACGGGACTCTTCTCCCGGCACTTGAGCTGACCCCGTCCCTCGAGTGTCTGTGCCCCTTCCCGACGACTGTAAATCCACTGAGGTGAGGCCCCTCTCGAGCTTTGTGCAAACATGGCGGGGCAAAGGCTTGCCTGAGACGTGGCCGGCAGCCCTCGCCCTGCAAGTCTGCCTCATCCCCCTCCAGCCTATTAGGCCCATCCCCCCCTGTTTGTCACAACTTGCAGTGGTCAGGGACCCCCATTATGTCTTTGAAACGTGGCCCCGGTGTTACTCCACCTGTCTGAGCTCCCACGGGTACCCAGGGAGACGACCCAGGGGCCCCGAAGTGGACAGCCAGGCTCCTGCTGAGGCCGGCAGCTCCCCTTATCAGAGCAGAGACTGCAGGGCCAGGCAGGAAAATCTTTAACAACCGCTCTCGGGAGAAGAGGGTGGGAGGGTCCTATCTGTAGCATTTGCCAATTGCTGTGGTGTAAATTCTTCCACTGTGGCCAACTGTGGGCTACCAGTGTGACTCAACTGGGTGTGGCATTGGGAGGAGCTGTGCACTGTCATGTCTCCTGGGCCACAGAGGCTGCTTTAGCACCACGGGTGTTACGGGGCTGGACCGTGAGTGCTGCAGGGGTTGACTACAGGTGCTGCAGGGGTCAACCACGGGTGCTGCAGGGGTCGACCACCAGTGCTACAGGGCTGGGCCCCGGGTGCTGTTGGTTTGTAGGAGAGGACGAAGGAACGGCAAGTTCTCTTCCTTCCTCTCGCCCCACCTTTGGCTCTCATCCACTGCACGCAGCTCCCAGATCATTTCTTCGGGACAGCTGCTCCGCCATCCGAAGCTGTCTTACTGACTTGTCTGCCCATCTGACACCCGCCCCATGTCAACCTAGACTCCAGGAGAGCAGAGACCTCGCCTGTTCCATCTGGGGAAGCCCAGCCCACCGCCCGACACACCCTGTTTACACGTTACCTTTGGCTTGGTTTTCTCGTCCAACAGAAGATGGTTCCAGACTAGGTTAAGTCTCATTTCCGGTGTTCGTGAACCCGCTTACATCCCTGAGGTTTTGCAGGCGTTTGGAAATGCTTATCTAACTACATAATGAAATTGATTTTAAAAGCTGCACTCCTCATGCAGGTGTTTCACAGAAGACATCCCCGCAGACCCCAAATCTCCCTTTTAAACATAATCAAAATTCAAGAACATTGGAGCAAAATAATTTCCTCAAAATAAGAATAATGGACAAATATATAAATATAAAAGAGGGGTCTAAAAACATGAGAAACCTCAAATCTTGAGCTTCTCTTGCCTTCAAGTAGATTTTTCCCCATGAATGGAAAAGGAGCCTGAGCCTGGGACGCGACAAAGCCTTAGCCTGGCCCTCGTGCTGCAAACGGAGCCTCCCCCGGCCCTGCGTCACCCTGGCAGCACAGGAGGCGCCCCCCTTAGAAGAGAGACCCAGCGCTTACGTCCCGTGGGACAGAGGCGTGGGGATGAGAGTCCAGTGGCCGGGCCCCCAAGCCTGACGACTCCTTCCTCAAGGGCGGGTCACCAGATCTGCTGCCTGTGTGGGTCGTGCCTGGAAACCAAAAAGAATGGAGTTTGGTAGACAGCAGGAGGAAGAGTCTTGGTTGAAAGTTCACCCGTAAGTCACACTGATTCTGTTTTTGTTTTGCTTTGGGGCTGTGTGCACGTGAGGAACAGAGAGAGAAAGTCCTGGCTGTGGGCTGGGTGGTGAGGAGCAGCCTCTCTGCCAGCTGAGCTGTAATCCCCACGCGGGCAAAGAGCGGGGCTGGAAGCGCAGCTGGTTGTGCGAATTTACATCTCAGAGATTCGAGTCAAAGGTCGAGTGTGGCAGTAGAACCACGCGCAACACAGACAGCACCGGCCCTGGCCGAGAGCCGCTTCCGCACGACCGGGCGGCGGCGCAGAGCCCCTTGGCGCACGTGAGCGGAGCCTCTCAGGCGGCCACTGCCGCCGCCACTTGCTGCCTCAGCTGCCGTGTGCGCAACGGTGGGGCGGACGTGGACCCGCCATGCGCAATGGTGTGTGCTGTGGTCTGGAAACAGAGCTCTTCTCGACAGTGGCAATTTCTACTTGTCCTCTTACAAATTGAGCTACTTTTTAAATGCTTGATGTCTCCACCCTCCCCTTCTATTCCTGGATGCCCCTAGGAGGCGTGATCTGCCCACATGGCAGCTTGCCCCGTCTACCCACTGCCCTTCATATGATAGGGGCGACTGTCCTGCTATCTTAGTGGAAATAGCAGGGTTGCCGGCTCTATTACCTCAAGGCAGTGTTGCGGGAGGTGTGGGGAGCGCATACCCATTGACCCAACAATTCCATTTCTAGGAAACCTATCTCCAGAAATAACAGCAAAAATGAGCAGACACACATAAATGGGTAATCATCATGAACCATCATGAAAGCCACAAACGACCTCCTCACTTATCAAAAGTGGTGTCTTTAATTTGGGAGCATCTATATAATGGCATATTCTGTGCAGCTAATGCAATGATGCACATTTAACCTAAGGGTGAAAAGATGCCCAGGGCACTTTTTAAATCAGCTTCGTCGAAGCATAATCGCTACAGTAAACTGCATACATGACAACTGTGTAATCTGGTGCATTTTAACACATGCTACAGCCCTGAGCCAATCCCCTTGCCAGGAAGGACACCGCCAGCTCCAAAAGTCTCCTGCTGCCCCTTGGCGCTCCCTTCCCCAGGCAACCACTGGTCTGCTCTCCGTCGCTGGAGATTAACTTTCACTTCTAGACTTTATGCAGCTGGAATCCCACAGTGTGTACTCAATTCCGTCGGGCTTCTTTCTCCCAGCATCACTATTTCCGGACCCATCCGTGTTGCTGCGAGTATCAATAGTTTATCCTTTCATTGCTGAGTAGCTTTCGGTTGCACAGATGCACCACGATTTATTTATCAGTTTTTCTGTTGCTGGACATTTGAGTTGTTTTTAATTTAGGACTAATACAAAGAAAACAGCTATGAGCACTCACGTACACGTTTTTGTACGGATGTCTGCTTGCCCCCTGAAAAATACCTACGAGTAGACTGGCTGGACCTCGCGGCAGGTGCAGGTCTAACTTTTTAAGAAACTGCCAAGCTGCTTTGCAAAGTGGTTGCCACGTTTCACATTCTCACCACAAGTGTGAGCACACGGGACGTGTTTCGCTTTTATTTATTTTTTAAATAAATTTATTTATTTATTTATTTTAATGCACAAATAAAAATGGCCTATATTTACCACATACTCGTGATGCTTTGAAATATGTATACATTGTGGAAGGGCTCGGTCAAGCTGATTAAGAGAAAGAAAGAATGAAAGAAAATACCAAAAGAGTACACACATAGAGTCATATAACTAAATGCCCTCCTTGCTAAATTTGCACGCAAACGCGTGTACGGCGTGTCCTGCCGCGTCTCACCCGTGGCCTGGAAGAATCCCCATCAAACTCTTAATGGTGCTGACCTCCAGAAAAGAGACTTGAGACTGAATTTTTACTGGAGTTTTAAAATAATTTTCCTAGCATATGTTACTTTTGTGTGTTTAAAAAAATATTTTATAGCTAACGGTGTGTTCAAAATTTCAAATCTGAATCCATCTCAGCCTTGATCCAGGGAAGGCCTCGGACATCACGCATCTGAGCTTCTCTCCAATGACAGGTCCGCTCGAGCCCTCTGGCTCTGCGTCCCCAGGCACCTGTCTCTAACTTGCCACGTACCAGCTGCCATGGTGCTATTTGCAGGTGGCACTGTGCAGCGCAGTCAAGCTTGGTGACGCAACTTAAAGGGAATAGTGCTGTCACTCGGACATCGCGGATTCCGGAGTCCATCAGCCACGGGAAATGGTGAACCACGCCACCCCTGCACCTCTGCTCCTCCTCTGCAAAATGTGAGAACGTGGCCAAGGGACCTCAGATGTCTACTCTTGGTTTGCCATGTCTTTTCTATGAATGAGAATTATGTAACTTACGTACATGGTATTTGCATGAGATTGTTTTGTTGATGTTTGTGAGAGCACCAGTTCCTTTTCCAGCCAGCCCTTTATAAGATTTTTTTTAAAATAAAGACTATCTTACAGATGTTAGATTGCAACTACATTTTAAACAGTGGCCTGAGAGGGGCTTTTCTAAATAGCTATCAGCTCCGTTCTCTTGCATTATTAGCAAACTTTGCATTTTCGAAAGACTGGAGTCTGAGCAGGTGCTGCAGAAGCCCTGGGGACAGCTGACAAGCGCGGCTCTCCACAGGTCAGGGCTACGATGGGTGCTGCTGCCGGGGACCGCACCTCCCAACACACCACGAGACTTGCCGGTCTGGAGGCTCGGAGCCCAGGCGATGCACACACGGGAGGCGAGACGAGCCCACAGCCGTCGTGTGCAGAGGCCCAGACAGCCCAGGGCTCCTCCCAGCCCGACACTCTGGGCGTCTTGGTGCCTCTTAACTCTCAGGAAAGACACACTCCTCCTAGATTTAGGGTACCGGGGGCAGGGGGCAAGGGACGAAATCACTTATCTCAGAAGCACCAGTTACAGCTGTGGGTCTGTGCACTACGATGGAAGCGTGGGAAGGCCACTGAGACCATCTGTGGGGTCCCTCACTCATTTAGTTAAATATAAATCAGGGTAAAAGTCACTTAAAGTTACCATGAATGACAAAAATCAGCTGTCTCCATTTATAATATAAAATTGAGCCAGTTTTGTAATTTTTTTTACATGGATACACAACTTACTTTATGACTTTTCTAAGTTAGTACCTCTAGATACTCAATTTCTCTTCTGTAAAATGAAGATAACAGCACCTGCCTCACAGGCTGGTCACGCGTTAAGTTACTAACTAGAAACAGTGCCGAGCACGTGCTGAAGTCTCTCGTCGTGCTGGCTGTTAGTGTCCGTATTCTCTCTCTCTGAAGTCTGATCCTCTTTCCCACACAATAAGACCACATTCATCTACTGACTCACTCACTCACTCACCCCTTGCCTGCGGGAAGCTGGTGTCAGAGTCTCAGCCAGTTGCTGGGGATGATGGTGAGCGTGATGGGGAAGCGCAGACTCCACGGGACACCTGGAGGAAACCCGCCCAGGGACAGGGGTGGGGAAGGATGTGGGGAGCTGGCAAAGGCTGCCGCCTGAGAAAGACACACAGCAGCACAGCTGGAACAGCTTGCAGAGGTGGGGGCACAGCTCTGGCTGGAGGATGCTGATAGTTTTGAAAGGGAGAGCAGTTGAGTGTTGGAGACAGTCAGGAAGACATGATTTGGGGTTGGACTGGACAGAGGGAGATGCAGAAAGAAGAATCAAGAATGGTTCTAGACCTTGAGCTTAGACATCTGGAGGAAGAGTGGGGCACAGGCCAGCCTGGGGACACTGGACCAGGAGAGCCATGAATACCCCATTGGAGGGTGTTGAGCCTGCAGGTGATGAAGGGGTGGCCATCCTGGAATGAAAAGGACCTGGCATTTCAGGGATGTCTACCAAAGCATCTTTCCTAAAGAAACAAATGTCCTGGAGGCTTTTATTGAGTTATTCAGATAATCATTATTTACTAGGAGTAACTGTTCAGGATCAAACAGAATGTTGGCCTCATAGGTTGTCACGTAGGTGAGAGGAATATGCATAGTTCCACACTGTGATCACCACCATTCTGGACAGATGTGCAGAAATGAAGGAACGTGACATTGATTCGGCTAGAAGTGATGGAACACAAACTTGAACCCAGGTCTGCCTGGCTCCGGGCATTATTGCCCTTCAGGGACACCTAGAAGGATTCGTGAGAATATTCCTTTACGGATATTAACAGAAAGGAATCTTGGAAGTAATGAAAATGTAAGATAACGTTTGCAGATTTCTAATGTGAGATACAATTGGTAGATGTTCACCATTGGCAGGTACTCTAACGGTTTCTTAAAAAATGCACAACTGGATATAATGTCAGGTTTCCATACGCTGACAGACAGTGAAGTACAGTTCAAACAAGGTGGAGTCAAAGACTTCAGGTTCTATTCCAGTGATGGAGAGGTCTGGGAAGAGCGCTGCTTCCACCTTTACAGCAAGCAAAGAACTGAACAGACTGCAAAACACTAGCTTTTCTTGAACCCATCAAAGAACCGAAGTTGCAGAGCAAACAAAACACCCCAAACCTGTGGAGAGACAGACACTTGCAGGGAAAAAGAAGAGCCACGCATTCATTTAGTCAGAGCAGATGTTGCCTGACACCATATATGCTGGTAATAAAATTCAGCTATGAAATCTTAACTAATTGGCAAAAGTCAAGTGTGGGCAAGCGTGAGAGTGTAAAGCTCTGGGATTGCATGGTGGGGTTCGTGCCTCTTACAAACCCACCAAGTATCACTGTAGCATATACAAAAGGGAAATAGGTGACAATGGTGGCACGGAAGACGGGAGGGAGGAATTAGAAAGACACTGTTGTGTCTTTATACTTTATCTGAGTTGGTATAATTATCACTTGAAAGTGAACTTAGATTTTTTAAACTATATATTGGAAATAGTAGAGCAAGCATTAAAACATTAAGAGGCATAAATAATTAATCAATAGCAGAAATAAAGTGGAATTATAAGAACCATCAGTCAACTTAGAAAAGGCAGAAAGTGGGAGAAAAAATAAATAACAAATAAAACAAGTAAAAAACAGCCAGAGAAGTGACAAGTTTTAATCCAATTATATCAAATAATTTTAAATGTGAATGGTCTAAAAATAAGAGGCAGAGATTGTCAAGTTAGATAAAAAAGAAAGACTCAATGATCTGCTGTCTGCAAGAAACCCATTTTATTAACAAATCTAAAGACATTGATGCACCAAAAGCAGAAAGATGGAGAACGATGCACCACGAAAACACAAACCAAAAGAGCGCTGGAGCAGCTATATTAATTCCATACCCAGCAGAGTTTAGAACAAGGAACACTGTCAGAGATAAAGAGGGATATTCCCTAATGCTAAAAGAATCAAGTCTCCTGGAAGAGATAGTACTAGAACAGCTTCAAATTATGTGAAACAGAAACTGGTCAATCTGAAAGAGAAGGAAAAATCTATAATTACAGCTAGAAATTTCAACACTTCTCTCTCAGCAGTTAGAATAACAAGTCAGCAAAAATAAGTACAGATATGGATAACCTAAACAGTGTCATCAACCATTTTGACCCAACTGACATTTATAGAACATTCCACCTAACAATAACAAAATATACACTTTCTCCTCAACTGCAGATGAAATACTCACCTGGAAAGACCATATTCTGGGCCATAAAACATACCATAATAAATTTAAAAGTACAGAAATCATGCAAAATATAGTATCAAAGACTGAATTAAACTAGAAAATCAACAACAAAGATATCTGGAAAGTCTCCAGATATTTGGAAATTAAATAACATACCTCTCCATCAAACATGAATAGAAAGGAATTCTCTGAGTAAATTAAAATGATTTTGAACTGGAAGAAAATAAAAATACAGCATATCAAAATGTGCGGGATGCAGCTAACGCAGTACTTAGAGGACAATGTATTAGATGCTGATGCTTGAAAAAAATATATTTAAATCAATAACCTAAGCTCCCACCATTAAAGAAGAGATTCCATGTAACTCCAGAGCAAGAAGAAGGAAGACAATAATAAAACTTAGGTCAGAAACCTATAAAAATCAAAAATAAAAAAAATTATAGAAAACCAAAGCAATCAAAAGCTGGTGTTTAGGTAAAAAAAAAAATCAATAAAAATTTTAAACCTCCAGCCAGGCAGATCAAGTAAGAGGGTAATGTGAGAAATTATCAATGTCAGGAATGAAAGAGGGGTCATCACTCCTGATCCTCCAGACACTGAGGATAATACAAAAATATCACAAATATTACACTGATAAATTTAACAACTTAGATAAGATGTGCCAATTCCTGGAAAAATGCAAACTACCAAAATTTACTCAAAAATAAATAGATAAACTGAAGATATTTACATCTAGTAAAGAAATTAAACCAGTAGTTTAAAACCTTCCAAAAAAGAAAACTCCAGGTCCAGATAGTTTCATTGGCAAATTCTACCGAACATTTAAAAAAGAAATAATACCGTGTCTGTAAAATATCTTCCAGAAAATAAAAGAGAAGAGAACATTTCCCAGTTTATTTTACAAGGCCATGCTTATCCTAATACCAGTACCAGACAGAGGTATGACTCTCACCAAAAAGAAAAAGAAAAAGAAAGAAAGAAAACTACAAATCAATATCCCTTATAAACATGAATGCAAAAATGCTCAAAAAAACAAATTGAACTCAGCAACACATAAGAAAGACAACACATCCTGATCCAAGTACTACAAAGCTGGTTCAAGAGTAGAAAGTAAAACATTATAATTCATATATTAATAATCTAAGTACAGGAAAAAAAGATCATCTTGATACAGAAAAATATTAGACAAAATTCAGCGTTCATTCAGGATAAGATATCGTAGCAAATTAGGAACAGCAGGAAATTTCTTTGACCTAATAAAGGACATCTGTGAAAACAAAATTATAGCTAGCAATATACTTAAGAGGGAAACATAGTTCTTTTCCCCCAAGATCAGGGACAAGACAAGGATGTCCCTGAACACCATGCCTACCCAACACCATGCTGGATGGCTTAGCCAGTGGGAGAAGGAAAGTAAAAGAAGAAATAAAACTGTCTTTATCTGTGAATGGCATGATTCTTTACTTGGAAAACCACAGAGAATCTACAAAAAAGTTCCCAGAGCTAATATGTGAGTTTAGCAAAGTCTCAGAATATAAGGCTAATATATCAAAATAATTTCTGTTTCTACATATTAGCAATGAACATTTGGAGTCTGAAATTTAAAAAAAAAACTATTTAAAATAGAAAAAAAATACAATCAACTGCTTTTTGACAAAATGGAAGGGCAAGTCAATGGAGAAGCTGTAGTCTTTTCTACAAATGGTGCTAGATCAATTGGACATACATATAAACATTATATATTATATATTATATATAAAGAACTTCCACAATCTCACACATTATACCAAATAAGACCTAGGATTAAAATATAAAATTTTATTTTAATGGGAAACATGGGAGAAAACATGGGATAAGATTTGTGTGACCTGGGTTTGGCACTGAGTTGTTAGATACGACAGCAAAACTTTGATTCTCAAAAGAAAAAGAAATTGGCAAACTGGACTTTATTGAGAGAAAAACGTTTGCTTGGCGGAAACCACTGTTGAGAGAACGAAAAGACAGGTGGTGACCTGGGAGGAAATATTTGCAACTCTGAAGCCTAATTCAAAGTTTGTATCTAGGACTCTTAAACTCATCCCAGTAAAAAATGGGCAAAGATCTGACCAGAGTATTCACCAGATGGTGCGTGGATGGCCAAGGAAAAGATGCACAATGTCTTTAGGTGTTAGGGGAGAGTCAATTAAATGACAATGCAATGCCTCTGCATATTTACCAGAAGGGTTAAAATGTAAAAAGGCCAACACCAAGTGCTGGCAAGCAGGCGGCGCGGCAGGATTTCTCGCCCACTGCTGGTGTGCAAAATGGTACAGAACATAGGCTCAGGGCTCTTCAGTTTCTTACAAAGTTAAACATCCACGTACTATACGATCCAGCAACCCTTCTCTTAAGTATTTACCCAGGTGAATTGAAAATGGATGGTCAAGAAAAACCTACATAACGATTTATAGAAGCTTTACTCTTAATTTCCCCAAATTAGATACAATTCAGCTGCCCCTTAACAGCTGAATGAATAATCAAATGGTGCTGAGTCTACATAGAGTGGAAGATGACTCAGCAATATAAAGAAATAACGAAGGAGACACACACGGCGTGGATGAATCTCAGACGCATTTTGCTAAGCGAAGAGGCAGCATCGTGTGTATATATTGCATTCATAGAACATTCTGGAAAAGGCAAATCTGTAGAGATGAAAACAGACCAGTGTTTTCTTGAGTTTGGGGTTTGAGAGGGAATGAACCAGAAAGGGCCACACAGGGCAGTGTTAGGATCACGGAGCTGTTCTGTATGGCACGTGGTGGGGACACCTGACTCCATGCTTTGTCAGAACCCGCAGCACCAAAAGAAATGACCATTATTAATAAAAGTCCAAGGTGACAAACAGATTAGTCCCAAATCTAATTATTATAAACATATGACATAAACTCAATTTAGGGAGCTGAGAAATGGAAGTGTGTTTTTTCTAGATGCTATGAAGCTAAAGACATAAAAAAATATGAAACCCTCTAGTTGGAAAATTTGTCTCTCACTGGGCAAGGTTTGGCAATTCTGAAACTACTCATAAAACAAGACACACACACACCCTACACATGCACATACTAGAGTTCAATAAATAAGTAAATATATCGCAGATAAGGAGAACCAGATATCCCACCGCCAGAGAAAGAAGTTAAACAGCGGGGTAAGGCTAGGATAAAATTTGTGGTGCTGAACTAGAGTCGGGGGTATTGGTGTGAACTCATGTTTATTTCAATATGTATTAATGTATTTTAACATGTGGATAGACACATAAATATGTGTGTGTACATATAGATGGATCAGTACATGTGCATTTGCTTCCCAGCTCTATCCACTGGGAGCGTCTGGAAGCAGTTGACACACCAGAGCAACCAGTGCACTCGGAGCCCAGGCAAGACCGTCTTCCAGTAAAAGTCTAAAGGTTACCAGGCTCCTTGGAGAAATGGCTGTTTCTAGGGCTCGGGCAGAGACAATGCAAGATGAGCACGGAGCATCTTTTATGACCAGAAACAAAAGAAATCATGAAAAAAAAATAAGGGCGTATCAAGAGGACACAGAAGCTGACCTACAAGAGCGCTGAATGGCCAAAGCGGGAACTATCTGAGCAGTAAGATGAATGTATTCTGCAATTCCAATCCCAAGAATGAAATTAATACCCAGGGCCTGCTGATATCAGTAAATGGTTGAATAAACAATTAAATGGGAGAAAAGGGAGAAATTTTCTTTATAGAAGACTTTTAATAAATGTAGAAGAAATTAGGGAAACAGAACAAAATCCCCACCAGTGATAACTTGAGGAGAGAGTCACTGGTGATCGCTAACATCAGCGGGTAAAACGTTCAGGAAAGTAGGGTGTTTGCACCATGGTCTCAACATAACTCTCCCCAAAATGCTCACCCATTGCCGGGGTGGTTGTAACATCTGTCCACAGCGTTCCGATGGTCCTCTCTCCAGGAGATGGAGCTCCCTTGAAGACGGGCTGGTTTTAGGAATTCGCTTCTAAAGAATCGAGTGTGGAAAGGAAAAAACAGTAACTTTGTAGCAGAGAAAGCTGGCAGGCGCCACCTTACCCCGCAACCAAGGTTGGTGATGTCGGTGGTGAGCAGGAAGGAGCTGTGTTGGCGGCATGTGCCCCTGTGCTGTGTGACATCTGGGGTCTTCTTCCCACAAATCCATAACCTCGGTCAAATCCGGAGAAAAATCCAAGTTGCGGGACATCTTAGGAAACACCTGACCACTACTGTTCAAACATCAAGGTCATGAAAGACGAAGATGGAGAAATAGTCACAGATCGGGGGAGGCACAGGCCATGCGACGAATGCACGGCTGTCCTGGGCTAGACCCTGGAGCAGGAAAGGACCTCGGCGGGACGCTGGGGAATCCCAGTGACGTCCAGAGCTCAGTGACTCGTGTCCTTCCGGGCTAGCGCCTGTGTTGACACTCGCACCGCACTCGCGTGAGACGCCTCCATTCTGGGAAGCTGGTAGAGCGTGTACAGGAACTCTCTGTGCTATCTTGGCAACCCTTCTATAAACCTAAAATTATTTCGAAATAAAAAATTTAAAAACAAACAGAAAACAGACTCAACATTAAAGGCAGGTGGGCATTTCCCACTTACCACTCCAGGCATCCATCCAGAATGCCGGAGACCACAGGACACGCAGGTGAAGTCTCCTGTTGTCATAACAGTGGCGTTTTTACGAGCTGGGACCCCCACACGGAGACCCTTCGTACGCTGCCGCGGCCAGCGCCCAGGCCACCTGGCTGATGAGAGGACGTGACCGCGGGAAACACGGCAGGCGGGGAGCGTGGTGGGAAGGGCTCGCTCAGAGATGCCCGATCCCGCTCCTCAGAGGGGTCCCCGGACCGCCAAGCTCTGCATCCCCCAGGGCTTGTTAAAATGCAGGATCTCAGGCCTCCCCCCAGAACTGCTGACCCAGAATCTGCATTTTCACAAGACTCCGACTTCAAAGTTCGGCAAGCACTGCCTCACCCCATCTTCGAAAAAGAAATCAGCTCCTCAAGCTCTCACGTCTCCCACCTCTCCTGTTTCCTTCCCGGCAGGTTCGCGCGTTCCCGCAACCAGCGGTTCACCTGCCCGTCCGTCCGCTGGGCCGGTGCCGGGTCTGCCACTGAGGACCCACGTTTAGGGACCCACATCTAGGGACTCAACAAATATTCCTTTTTAATAAGAGAGGAGGAAGCACAAGATGTAAGATAGAAAAGAAACAGGAACAGAGAAGTGGTCATGAAGAGAGGTCTCAGCCGGGAGCCGGCCCCTGCGCGGCCGTGGTCCACGCTAGCCCTGCGACTCCCTTCTGTCATAGTTTGGGGTCCCAGGCTCCCCGTCGGGCTGCCTGATTAGGATGAAACTCCACGGCCTGGATTATACAGGCAGAATATGCGTCCGCCTTCACACAAGTTACTAGCCTACACGCTCCGCTCAGAGTGAAGAATGTGTTTCCATGGTGACCACCTGGTAATTAACTCCTTGGAAGGTGTCCAAGACAGGCCAGCCTGCTCCAGAATTCGGCGCCTCCAGGGGTCTCTTCCGCCCAGGGCTACTCTTTTTGGAAAACCAACTTGCATGTCCGGTTGTGGGAAGGGTCTCCCGTCCTCCTCGGCACCTGGCGTGGGGCTCCCTCTCCTGTAGACCGAGGTCTTGCGATTTCTCCTTCACCTTATGCACAAGGAGCCCCGTCCAGCTGGTCTCTGGGAGCTTTATCGACGGACTCAGGTCTGTTGTAAGGTCTCGGGGAGAGACCCAGAGTTCGGGACAGGCCCGGGTTCAGAACTGACAAATCTTTTCTGACGCGCTATGAGAAGGAAAGTCAGGGCGCAGTGCAGCCCTGCAGACAGACTTACGCACGTCTTCACTTGTCAGATGTTCTTAGATGGGTGTTTCTTGCCAACGTTTGGAAATTCATTGTTTGGCCCCTTTATGCTTGAGGCAAAACACTTAACAAGAGACCATGATAGCACACTGTTGAAACAAGGGTGATAAATTCTAAATAGATGCAGTCACCCCATGGCCTGAAAAGGGACCTGCCCACAATTAATGCAGAAATTTGGTAAGTGCGTGATCTGAAGAAACTGTCATTTATCAAGTAAGGAAATTCTAGGCCCTTCCGAGGCCTGTACCTAACACTTCTGAGGGGAAAATGAGATTCCACTGCTGATGGGCCGCATGGCGCAGGGAACTCGAAACCCTGGTGGAGACTCATCAACTGCCGGCTTCTCCTCTCTCTACCCCGGGTTCCAGGGTGATGCTATAAAGAATTCTGAAGATTGGTCCGGGAATATGTGCTCGAGGAAACGGGCCTGCTTTTTGCAGCCAGGAGTCTGGCAAGCTGTTCAGAGCTCCACGCACCATGAGATAAGCAAACCCAGCTCGGAAAGATCTGGTACAGACTGTTTTTATCTGCAGAGAAATCTTGGCTCACTCCTGGCATGCTGAGCGAGTTAACTAACAAAGAGGGAGCAGCAGACAAAATTCGGAGATACTAGCCCGGAGCGAGCAAACACCAGCTCTGCGCACTTCGAGGGAGGTGCTGGCCCAGCCCAGGGTCCGGGAGCTAATCACACGGCCCTGGAATTGGACCATCTGGCTCCATCCCTCAACTCTGCTGTGACTCATTTGGAACCTTGACAAGTCTCGTGGCCTTTCTCATTCTGGTCCCCACATTCCTGCAGCACGGATCGCTACCTCCTAGGGCCGAGGACAAGACGAGACCAGCAAAGTGCCTGGAACACAGTCGGCACTCAATGCACGCACCCGGCCTCCGGAGTCTCAGATGCCCATTAAGCACTCAGGCCCTTCGGGAGTGCACAGAAATAAAGTTAATGCTTCAGCTTCAATCAAAGTGGTGCACATTCGATGGGCTCTGACTTCCATGACCGGACTAGAGAGAAATGGCCCGGCAGGTCCCACCACCTGCGGTCCTGTTCCTGAGAGGAGCATCAGCGGGACGTGGGTGTCCAAGAAAAAACAGTTAAACGTTTACGCTTGGACGTCTAAACCTTTAGGAAAATGAATCTTCCCGAGTCAGTTCTTTGTCAGAAGGACGGTGGTTCTGAGGTCCTTCCCGAGTGCGCGCAGGGGGAGTGGACCCCGGGGGGTGCCCCAGCCACGAGCTGCGCTGCATCCCCACATCCGCAGAAGTTATTCCAAAAGGCAGCTTCCTCCCCCAGCCCCGTTAAAAGCAGCTGTTTTATTTCTGATTGACTCTTTTTCAAGCAAATGCTCCAGAATCAAGTCACTTGAAGGGTAATTGTTCCTGAAAAATATCTTGTTTTTTCATCTGTGCAGCTGTGGCTATTCAGCCACTGCAACACCAACTACTGGTGGGCGTGCTTGCTGCCTGACTTCTTCCCTCCTTGCCGCTGTGGTTAGAGGTGGTTTGGTTCTCTTAGTTCTGCGGGGCTGTGTTCTTTAGGTTTGGGGTTAGGGAGTTATTTTTTGCTTTATTGTGTTTCCAGTATAGAGCTTAAGAAATTTCTGTTTTAAAATTAAGTAATTTGAAAATTAACTATCTCACTAAAAACATTCTAAAATTTTGACATGAGCCCATTAATTGACATGATCTATGTTTCAGGAGAAACAGATCCATCTCAGATGTCCCAAAAGCACCTGTAAACACTCGGGAACTGGGGGTCAGTGAGCTACGCAGAATCCTCTTTTGGGAACAGATCTCACGCTTACGTGCGTCTTTCGTTCATAGCTCCGTAAAAACATGGAGCAAGTACCATCGTCCTCCTGAAAATGCCGGGAACGGAAGTTCCACCGTCTCAGGAGTCCTAACAACTCCTGGGGCTTCCTCTGGGTCCCCTGACTTTAAAACCTCCTGGAGGAAGACGGTCCCACCGACGGGCAGGGTCCACCACGGGAAGCCAGGACGGTGTCGAGCAGGACCAGGAGGCCTGAGATCAGGAGGGGTCGGGAGTGGAGCGGGAAGGAGTGGCTGCGTTGGTCGGCGGCCAGTGCAGCTGGGCTTGGGTGGTCACGGGCACCGCAAGGAGAAAGAGGAGAAGCAGCAGAGGGGACGGGACCTGACCCTGGGGACCTGAGAGCCCAGGGAACGGCCACACCTCCTGACTGCCCGGGCGCTGCCGAGAGCCTGCGTCCAGCCCCACGCCACCGCAGGGCACTCGCCCTCCTGCGGGCGAGAGCCCGAGGGTGAGCCCTCCTCCAGACTGCGAGCTCTGCAGGGCTCTCGTTCACCACTTGTGCCCGGAGCACAGCTCAGGGCCTGGCACGGAGTGGCCCCCAGAGGCAGGAAGAGTGAGCTTTGGGCTGGGAGAGGAACGGGCCAGGTCCACCAGGGCACCACAGAACGGGGTCCCTGGAACGTGTAAGAATTACGATTACAATCGCAGTTAAACATTTTAGGGGCAAAAAAAATTTTCCTTTTTTAACATTAGAATAAAATTTGTTTAATAGGCCTAATAATACTATGATGATTAAACTGGAAACTCAGGTGTTAAACAGCAAGTACCTTCCCCGGCTCCGTCAGTAAAGGAGCTGCCGGGACTCACACAGCGCGACCAGCACACTCCGACCCCGGTGCTGTGAATTGTTTTCACTGGTGTATAATAGTTGTGCGTATCTTTGCGGTGCATGCGATATTTTGACAAACGTATAATATGCGATGTGTGATGACCAGATTAGGGTAATTGGAACATCCACCACCTCAAACATTTACCTTCTCTCTGTGTCAGGAATATCACAATTCTTCTAGCCGTTTGAAATACACAATAAATTATTGTTAACTATAACTTCCCAACTGTACTATGGAATACTAAAACCTATTGCTAGGTTTTTATCTTAAAGACTAGTCTACAACAAGAGGAATCAGAGATCCTCAGAGAGACACTGACTTAATGTCCCGGGAAGAGGAAAGTGGAGATGATTCTGGAACGTCTTATTGCCGGAGTGGAAATTCTCTATAAAGTGTTTGGACATCGTATCAAAAGGACAAAAGAGCTAACCTAAGAGGCCCCCAAGGGACACACTGTGACAATGTCACCATCGCCAAGAGATTGATAATTATAGGTCATTGGAACTAGTCAATTCAGTGAAAAGCCACAGGTCCATAACGACCCTCAAAATGGGGAAAGTTAATTCAAAGCTTGCAAAGCCATTTGTGAAATTTGATGGGGAATTAGAGATTTGTTGACGGCAGATTGTAACCCCACAGATTACTTTCTGGTTAGTAGGAGAATATAGTTATACAACAGAGGGGTCTGACACCCCCACCCTAACCCAATGATGAACCTTAGCAACCCTTAACGATGACACAGGCAGACGGTTGTGTATCAGGATGTGGCTACCACGAAGTGCACAGAAGCCTCGCTGTCAAAGCAGACCTTCCGGAATGTGCTTACCTGAACCGGGTTGGGCCTTCTGATCTAACATCCAGTTACAAGAAATGCCTCAGACCATCAGACTAAAGCAGAATGTGGGACCTTCTGCGGGACCTCGGGACGAGTGTCTGCATCCAACCTGCATCGTGGGGAGGAGAGGTGAGGACACCCCTAAATGAAAAGAGACGTGACAGGTAAGGCAATCATGGCAGGAGGCCAACACCTGCTCCTCAATTTCCTCACCTATAAGACGGGTGCCAACAGTACTTACTCTGAGATCATCACAAGTATTCCATGTAAAGTGTTTAGGACGGTGCCTGCCATCTAGTACCTGCTCCAAGAGCTGCCAGCCAGCACTGGTCAGTGTTTCTTCCACACACAAAAGTCTCTTGGATGTTAAAAAAATCTAGAATCAGAGCAGAGGATAGAGAGAGAGTGTTGTTTGGAGACAATCCCCCACCACCAATAGAAGATGCAGATTGCGTATCAATGGAGTAATAGAGAGAATGGTGATTTTATTTCTACACACCAGGGAACAGGACCTTTCCTGGGGTCCATATGGTGAAAAGTGGGGTACCATTGCACTCCTTACTAGACACATTGTTATTTATTATAGAAAATGCTAAAGTCAGTTTCTGTGTCAGTTAACTATTGCTGCCTAACAAACCACTCCAAACATTAGGAATCATTGGATACTGCTCACGAGGCTTGGGTTGCTTGAGGGGTCTGGGCTGGTCCTGGCTGGATGTGCTGCCGTCTCCGGGGCCAGCTGGTCTAGGACGACCTCACCTGGACTGGTCTCCCTCATGCGGTGTCTTTACCCAGCAGGCTTAGGACTGGCATGTCATCACCTCCCCCACGTTCCGTGAGTCAAGGCGAGTCCCAGACCAGCCCAGGTTCAAGGCGGAGGGAAACAGGCTCCGTCTCTTGATGGGAGGCGCTGCAGAGTCACAGTACAAGTGAAGGAGACAGGACACGTGTGGGGACAGAATTGGAGCCACTGTCCTGCATCTCCCACGGCCCATGTGGGCCTCACAACATAACCAGAAATGCAGCAAAGGGGTTTTTCCTAAAACCCACAAAGTCGATTATTTCCACGGCTGGGCTTTTCCCTGCGTCGTTGGAGGAGTACCTACAAGGCCAGTGGTAAAAATGGACCCACTTCTTTTAATCACCACAACAAAACATAGTAACCCACAGTGACTGGCATGCATCATTCGGGAGAACGGGTCGTGTTCTGCCCCGAGCGCCTGTGTCTCATTTCATCTTCATGGCATCTTCACACAGGCTGTTATCTTCCCGTGAAGTCAAGGAAAGTTGAGCACAGAAAGTTTAAATATTTGGTCCAAGGTCAACTGGCTGATGGACGGTAGTGCTGGGACTAGAACTTCACCCCGCCCCGACCCCCGGGCCCGTGGGCTTGGATACAGTCACAGCCCCCACTCAGGAGGCTCACAGGCCACTGGCCCAGGCACCCGAGACCCAGTGATGATCTTGGATGAACTTCTCAACTGATGCAAACTTAGTAAAATAAAACAATGCAGGAATAATTTTAAATACTCATTCCATCCACCTATTGATAAATTTATTTACTTAGTTGTTCATTTATGTATAATTTTATCCTGAGATGGTGTATTCCTGTTTCAGGAGTGTCAGACTTCCACTGAGGCCGTAATGGGAAGAGGAAATAGCAGCCATTGTGGCCAGCACCGCTGTGAGCGATGATTGGTTTTTGTCCTGGTGTTTGCAATGTTCTCTCCTGGCAAAATAAAGTGTTGGCAATGTCACTGCAAACCTCTACGAGATATTTGGCACGTTCATTTTCTGTGACGCCCAAGGTCTAGAGCTTGCTGGCGGGCACAGGCCTGCCACCCCCCCTTAACACCTGCTTCCTGGAGCTCTGAGCTCCTGGCAGCGTCCACGCAGCCGCCTCCACCTGGGACCCGGCAGAGGGGTGACGCACCGGGCTGAACCGTCGGTGAACCCCACACCCCGGCCACAGGCTGTGAGTCAGACGCTGAGCCGATTCACAGCAAGTGACTTCCAGGAAGGCTGGGACAGAGACGAATGCCTCCCCAGGAGAGGCAGCTTTGCGGGGAGAAGGCAGAATAGGGAGATGGACACAGACCGGCTCTGTCACCAGCGCACCCCAAAATCAGTGCACCTCACACCAGCCCTTACCTGGACTGGCCAGGCACACGGCCAGCGTGTCCCACTCGCTGTCGAGACCAGACTGAGCGAGTCAGGGGAGCAGCACCGAGCACCCAGAGTCACTGCGCGTTTCGACCCCGAGGAGCGGCCACCCGCCCTTCCTCCCGCCAGCGAGGAAGGCCCACCTGAGTCCGCTGTTCCTCTGATTGAATGCGTCTCAGTCGGCTTGTCCTCTGAAGTTACGCAGCTGCTCCACCTCTACCTTCCTCGCCCTGGTCACCTGTGCCCGCGTGGAGCAGGAACCAGGTTGGGGAACGTTCCGGGGCCGCATTGCTGGCACTTGGGCCTCCCTGCTGTCGCGGCCGACGCTCCGGACAGACTTCCCGTTCTCCGCAGTTCTGCGGGACACGTCTGGGATCTCATGTCGAAGTTCCACGTGCATCCGGTTCCAAGTCCCACGGTCTCTGGTTCTCACCATTGTTGCTTCGCTTCTCGTATTTTACAATTGCAGGCAGGAAGTGAGACCTCGCCTGGGATGGGACTGAGGACAGGGCCAGTGGTGTCGGTGGTTATGTTGATCACGTCTGTGACGGATCCACTGCATTTCCGTCAAAATCATTTCGATGTCTGAAACGATTGGTGGGAATCGTGGCATCACGTATCTCAACGAGGAAGGGTTCTGTCTGCTAGGGGGGTCGGAAGGTGTCAGTCTTCCCGCCATTTCATTAACCTCAAAACACGTCCGGGTGTGCGACGCAGATTTGTTGCAACAGGATGGGAGCCCAGGCACGCCCGCTTCTCTGCATCGGTTACTTCACGCACCTTTTCTTCTTGCCGTGGCCCATCCTGTGCAGCGCTCCTCAAAAGTGGAGTTTTTAACAAAGATTTCTTTCCACAACCTCCACATTATTCAGGGGACCGAGACATACATTCAAATATTCTGAGTCATTTACAAAAGCATTGAGATTTCCTAACGCTAAATGAGCAGTGCGCGGCCGTGTGTGGCGAAATTACCTGCTGCACGCGGTGATTCAGCGGCTGTCTGTCACCCATGTGAGACCCGGTGGCGAGGAGGGCTGGCTGATTTAGCTACTCAATGGATGCATCCGAAAATACCACTTAGAACTTCGTATTTATTTTCCACAGAAAAGAATAACCGCGCTGTTTCCTGCTGGGACATTTACTATGCCTTTATTCTGTTTAACCAATAACATTTTATGGGCTCTTGAAAATTATATTCACTTAAAGATCAAGCAGTCATTTTCATTTGTCCTGACGGAAAAGCACAAATTGCAACGGGGTCTGCGGAGCCCGGGCTCCGTCGGTGTTTTGCTAAAATGACAATGGCTGCACCCGGGCTCACTGTCGCTGGAAGCTGCCTTTCTCTTGGCGAGTGCCGACGTTTGCTCAGGACGCCTTCCTGCACGGGAGGCCCTTGCTGGCCAGCTCTGCTCTTCCCTGAGGTCCAGCCCTGGTCTTCTCTTTGAGAGAAGACGTCTATCACATGGGGACATTCTCTTGCTCCAACCACGTGCGAGGACCTGAGACACTCTGTGACTTCTTTTGTATCTGCTCTGATGAGGCAGGGACACCTGAGGCTCTTCAGGCCGCGCCCCCCCCCAATAGCAGCTGAGCGCTGATCAGCACACACAGGTAGGGAACCGCCTACAGCTGGGGCGAGAACCTCCCGCGGGCCGGGGGAGCCGTGGCGGCATTCTCACAGGGCGGGGATAGTACCTCCGACTGTGACAGAATCCCCCCCAAAGATATGGAAGTCTAAAGTTGAGTGTGGGGAATGTGTAACAGAGGGAAGGGCTTGAGGAAAAAAATACATTTTCTGTCTCTTTAGAAGTCCCCCCACGCTTTCTGGGAGCTGCAGCTGCAGCCCTGAGGAAGGTAAGTCCCTCGTTAAGAAAGAGAACTCAGCCGTCCCAGGTGGTGCCAGCCCCCAGGTGGGCAGCTGGTGGAGGTCACAGGCTTTGTCTTTGGCAGAGATGGGGCGATCAGAATAGTGAACCGCAATAGCCTAGAACTGAGGGCCCTCCCTTGAAAAGCTCTGCATTTCTGCTCATGTTCAGGGGGTTTGGATTTTGAGACAAGGTCTACCATTTTTCCTCCTTTGCTGGCAAAGTAATAAAATGTCTCTTTCCTTCTCCTCAAACACTCATTCTCATTCTTCTGATGTGGCTTTGGGAACAAATGCTGAGCTTTCAGGAACATGATCACCCTCCGACCGAGTTGAAAAAACTCATAACTCAAGGGGCACTGTGCAAAGTACTCAGGTGGTTTTGCATCCGTTGTAGTTAAAACTAGCCCTAGAATGATCACTGTCCTGTAGCCCCACCTAAAACATCATGAAAGCAAGACCCAAAAGAATTAAACTATCTCCAAGTAACTTAATTGCATTTCAGAAAAATGACATTTGAGAATTTTAATAAGAATACAAAAATTCCAGCACTCAGAAAGGTGAAAACCATACAGTGTCTGACATAGAATCAAAGATTATCAGACAAACCAAAAGGCAAGAAAACACAGCCCATAAATGAGGAGAATTCATTGAAACCAACCCCAAACTGATGTTAGAATTAGTAGAAAATGACATTAATATAAGTATTATATTAAACATATTCTAATATGTTTAAATCATTATGTAGAGAAATGGAATATATAAAATAGACCTGGGAAACTTTTAAAAATACCGCCCTGGACGACTAAATGAAAATCCCCATGAATGGGTCCCAAATGTGATCACATTTTTTAAAAGTTACTCTGGCGAGTTAAGAACTGCTGCCCTGCTAAAAAGCCAACATGCCCAGAGACTTCCAGTTACAAAGAACTTTTTATTTACCTTCAGGAGACCACGTAACACTTAGCAGTTACTAATTCATTGGCCAAGATTGCTCTAAAACATACAGGGAGACTCGTCACCCATGTGTGTTCACCCCACCCAGCACCTGACGTATCTTAAGAATACTTAGTAAAAAAAATGACATTCACCAACCACAGTTTAATTTAAAATATCCCAGGCCTTGGAGAAGCAGGTGCAATGACTGGCTTGTTTCTGTAACGTGCTTACGTTCAGTAATTCCCGTAAAACCTGATCTCGTTTCTCAGATTTCGAAATATCCATGGGTTCCGGCTCTCTTCATTTCTTGCTGGAGCGCTCGTTCCCGCGTTCTCCTAAGCACGTGGTGGGACCCAGAGCTGCGTTTCTAGCAAGCACTTAAGAAACACATGCTGAATGGATTTAAATGGGATAAACCATGGAGAATTCTCTTGTAGACTGAGCCTGCTGGTTTCAACAGCCACCACACACACACACACAGAATTATAGACGCTGGAGTGCTTTTAGAGAATCGCTCCTCAGTACAGACCTTCGAAAACATTCTGATGCTCGGGTCTCTCCCCGCAACCAAGGAAACCAGAATGCCCGGAACGGCCTGCGGGCACAGGTGCGTCTCGGAAACACAGCCTGGGAGGTCTCAGCAAGCAGCTAAAGCGGCAGGGGTGGGATTCGGGTTAATTTTAGTGCTGCAGGTATGGATGTTAAATAACAGTGAACCTTACTCAATGCTTTGAAGACTCAAGGAGAAAGCCCCAGTTCAGTATTAGCAGGTCTTTAACATCTCTTCAACTCCTGTTCATGGGCCCTTCAGAATATGGACCACGGGCTCAGAGCCACACAGACGATGGGTATTTCCTAATTAAATAACGTTCTTCTGGTCCATTCAGGCTCCGAGCAGCTGCCAGACTCCCTAAGCTGGAAGAGGCAGAGCTGAGACTCCAGCCTTGGTCTGTCTGGCTCCAAAGACATCGTACACGTGTCTACACAAAAGCAAAAAAAAAAAAATGATACAGTGAAATACCGTACAGGGGTCTGTGGGACGTGCACAGCTGCTGAGGGAGGGCCCATGAAGGACACTTACTTTGGCCAGATCGTCATGACGGAGCCGTGCGGGGCAAGGGGCGTATATTTCAAGCAGAAAGATCAGGAAAAAAAATTTCTAAAGACGCTGGGGAAAGGCCCTGTGTCAGGGCTGGAACGCAGACTGGAAGGAGGAGTCCCCGGAAGCAGACTGCGCAGTGGGCACACACGGCACAGGTCACGGCTGGGGTATTGGCCCAGGGGGCAGAGGGTGCCGCAGGAGGGTTACGAGAAGGGCTGCATTACTCAGGGTTCTCCAGAGACACAGGAGCAACAGGATGTGTGTTCGAACGGGCAGAGATTATTACGAGGAATTGACTGGTGATTATGTCAAGGCCGGAAAGTCCAAATCCGCAGGGGCAGCCTGGGGCCGCGGGATGGTGCAGATGAAATCAAGTCTGCGAGAGAATTTTTCTCTTACTGGGGAGCATCGGTCTTTTGTTCTTCGCTGGCTTCCAACAGATTGATGAGGCCCACCCCGTTATAGAGGGCTTCTGCCTCACAGAACAAAATGTTAATCTCATCCAAAGCACCTCGCAGAAACACCCAGAAGAGTGTTTGGCCAAATATCTGGGCACACTGTGGCCCCGTGAAGTTACCACGTTCGATTAACCATCACGGGGTGTCCTGAGCAGATCTCCATCTTGGCGAGAGCGTCCTGGGTGCTATTCGGAGAACATCAGGTTTTCGCTTTTGCAAGAACATTCTGGGTATTGGTGGAGAACAGATTTGGGAAAGAGACTTGGAGACAGATACAAAAAAACATTGTAGCATAAGTGGAAGGCATGGAGACTCAGAAAACAGTGACTGCCCCACGTCCCAACGGCAGCTCAGGGAAAAGCAATTTCTGTAACTTTGAGGACGCTTTGGAGGCTCCCACCATCCCCATCTTCCAGTCCGCCAGCGCCCGGCCCCGCCCGCCCTCCTCAGAGTGGCCGCCAACCGTGCTGCTTGTTTCCCTGCATTTCTTTACCGTGTCCGCACCTGCGACTGTATCCCCACCCGGCACGTTCTCAACTTTCCCATGTTTTGTGTAGCTTTGCACGTTTGAATGTTAAATAGCTTGAATGATACCGTATTTATTTTTCTATAGCTTGTTTTTTCACTTAACCTTATGTTCCTGGGCTCCATCTGCTTCGATCGCCTGAAGCTGTGAGTCTTCCGTTCCAAAGCATTGTTTCTCCATTTCGTTTTCAATGGATTGGGGTTGGTTTTAACTTTTCTGGGCTTTTTGCTTACACACAATGCTGCCAGGAACAGATTTGTCCAGGCCTCCTGCTACTGTAAGTAGAGAAAGTTTCTTTAGGACAAATACTTGAGGGGAATTGCTGGGCTGAGAGGCAGGTGAATCTCCAAAGTCACTAAATAATACCACCTACTTTTTCAAAGCGTTGGTGTTTGTCCACACTGCCTCAATAGTGTATCAGCTGTTCCGCATCCTCATCAACACTTCGGATTGTCAGACTTTTGTGTCATTGTTCCATTGATTTTAAGTCTGATGGGTTTTAAAAAAATGATTCAGGGCCAGGAGCGGTGGCTCACACCTGTAATCCCAGCACTCTGGGAGGCCAAGGCAGGAAGATCGCTTGAGACCAGGAGTTCCAGACCAGCCTGGGTAACATAGAGAGACTCCTGTCTCAACAAAAAATTTTGAAAAATTAGCCAAGTGTGATGCCATGCACCTGCAGTCCCAGCTACTCTGGAGGCTGAGGGGGGAGGCCAGCTTGAGCTCAAGAGTTCCAGGCTGCAGTGAGCTATGATCGTGCCACTGCACCCCAGCCTGGGCAACAGAGCTAGACCCTGTCTCAAAAAAAAAAAAAAATGGTGATTCATTTTGTTTTAATTTGCATTTTCCAATACTTTTCATGCATTTATGGAACATTCAGAATTTCTCTTAAAGTTTGTTTCAAGTTGTGGTGCTCACTTTTTATTCAATTATCTTTGTCTTATAAAAACATGTTTAGGAGTAATTTATTAATTTTTCAAACTTAACTTTTTATATTTGCTATAAATACCTTCTCTCACTTTGAGGCCGGTCTCTTGAGTTTCTTTATAATTGTGCTTCCTAACACTTTTCAGATCATAATCTACAGAAAAAAAAATTTTTCATTCAAATTTACAGTGCCTCCCTGGGGGCACACTGCATTCGTCACCATAGAACACATATTCTTTCTAAGGTCACGTCGGACATTTACAAAATCTGATACAGACTGAGCCATGAACAAATCGCAATGTATTTCCAAGGACAGGTGTTATACAGATCAGATCATCTGACTCCAATGCAATTAAAATAGAAATCAAAAAATTTTAAAAGATAACTAAAAACTTCACATATTTGTATATTTTTGAAAATATATTCTAATTCATTTATGGGTCAAAAAATATCTTGATAGAATTAGAAACTATTTAGAACTACATAGTGACAAGACTCCTGTGTGTCAAAACGTGCAGGAAGCAGCTACAACAGCATTCAGAGACACTGCACGGCCTTAAATGCTGATATTGGAAGAGAAGGAAGGTTGAAAATAAATGAGCTATATGTCCACATCATCAGAGACATTAAAGAGCCAACCAAAATTCAGTAGAAGGAAGGGAAAAAATGGCACATGTTAAAGCAGAAATTAATGAATAAAGTAAGAAATGAGCATGTAACAGGAAAGATTAACAGGAGCAGAAATAAAAATATCTAAGAAAGGTTTGAAAACAAACAAAACTATCAGTAATTGTGGATGAATTCCCAGAGTAAGAGAGTTTATTAAGATAGCTTTTAAAAACCTATACAAAAATTTTTTTAATGCACTGGCAGCAAATAGAAATAAAAACTTAAAATTTTAATTGCAAAGACACCAAAATGCTAAATACCTGGGAATAAATCTAACAAGAGCTCTGCAATACTTCTATGGGATAAAACCATAAAATTTTACTGATGCATAAAGATAACCCAAATAAATGAAAAGCTATGTTATATTAATGAATCTGAAGATTTGACATTTTAAACATATGTCAAATTCTCTCCAAATGGATTTATAGATTCGGGGCAATCCCAGCCAACAGCCTGGTATTTCACGCATGTGTGCGAGTGTATGCAACTTGACGAGACCGTTCATTCTGACATTTAGACCAACAGGCAGAGGGATGGAAGAGCCAGTGGGCTGTGGAAGGAAAACCAAAGTAAGTGGACTTTCCTCGCGACTAGCAGAGCTGCAGAAATTAAGCGCGACAACGGAGTGGAAGAGAAAGCACAGAAACACGCCCCGGCATACGCGGAAACCTCATTCGGGACCAGGCTGGCATGGCAGAGCAGAGGGTGGGAAGAGCGGCACCATTTTTAATAAATGGTGCTGAACAATTGGGTTTTCCTGCAAAAAAAAAAAATTATATCTCAAATTCATATAATATGCAATAACCAATTCAGTGTGAATTAAAGAGATAAAGGTAAAAGGCAATTCTCTGAAGACTGCAGGAAACTGCAAGGAGAGTATGTACGGTGGCCATTGGCCGGCGGTCCACCGCCTGATGTTCCCGCGTGTGAGCCATGCGTCTTCTCTCTGCTGCTTGAAGATTGTCTCTTGTCTTTAGGTGTCTGCAGTCTCAGTGCAACGTGTCCAGAGGGCGTTCGTGTGTTATCTGAAGACGGATGGCACTTCCTGGCGCGGCCCATCCGTTCTGCGGCGTTCTAGCCACCGTGTCTTCACGCGTCGCTCCTCTTGTGTAACCCCCTTTCCTTCTGTTGCGCAACTCTGCGTAGATACGTGGTCATGCGCCAGCCCGTGTCTCATGTTCCTGTTCCTCTCACATATTTTTCATTTTTTGTCTCTCTGGGCTGCATTTTGGATAATGTTTTCAGATACATGTATCAGTAAGCTAATTCTCTTTTTATCTGTGTGTAATCTGCTGTTAAACCCATCTGTTGAGTTTTAATTCTAATCTTTGTGTGTGTGTGTGTGTGTGTGTGTGTGTGTGTGTGTGTTTACATTTGTAATTGATTCTTTAAAAAAATTATCCGGTCATTTTATATTCCCTTGCATTTTGCTCCTATTTTCAATTCTTTCATTTCTTTACATAAACAAATTAAACATACTTCTTTTACCTTTTGTACCTGCTAATGCCAATATCAAATATTTGACATAGTTATTGTACCCTCTGCTGTTTTTGCTAGTTCTTGTTCACGGTGCTGAGTTTTCCATGAGTTTATAATTTTTGAATGAGCTCGTATTCATTGGAACTTCGTCTACGGGAATCCCTGGCCGTGTGCATGGAAGGCGGGATTATTTCCTTTTGCTTCTGCAGATTTCCAGGACACCAGCAACCAGGGCTGCTTTAAACTAAATTCTCAGTTTACAGACTAGGTGAATGTATATTCAGCCCACAAAGCTGAATTCTCAGGTTATAAATTTTCAGGGTATATTCTCCCTCTCAAGTTTTCCTCGAGGTTTGAGACAGACAGTGGGCCATGCAATCCCCCAAGGGGCAGATTTATTTCCACTTCACCTTGCTCTGAGGGGGTGGCCGTTTGGGGGCCCAGTTTTTCTGGGGAAGAACTCCTGCCAGACTTGGACAGACCTTGGGCTGCGCTTTCTCTTGCCAAACTGGAGGCTCTAAAACTGAAGCTCAAATGTCCCCGGCTGTCAAATGCCCTCAAGGCAGAACCAGCCTCTCTGCTCTTGTCACCTCCCGGGTTCCCAGCAATAACCAGCTGCGGGCTTCCAAGTATGCCTGTCTCTGTTGCATTTTCAGTTGTGTGTGTGTGTGTGTGTGTTTAACGCAGCATCTCTGGTCGCTTTCAGTGAGGGTGGGGAGTTGTCACATCTAGCCCATCATTCTGCCGGAAGGCATTCTTTGTAATAGCTGCATAAAATTCCACATTATACATGTCCTACTTTTTAAATCATTGATGGATGGGCAGCTAGTTTGTCTTATTTGTTTTTGATACAAAAAGAATCCTAAGCATGCATCTTCATGAGTACGTGCTCTCATTTCTGTAGGATCAGGTCAAAATTTCAGGACGGCTGTACACTGTGTGCACAGATGCGTAGACAGGTTCACGAACATGCCTGCATTTGACCGTGCGCAGGGCTGCCCCTCTTCTCCCCGAACTTGTTATTTTGAAAAATTTCAGAGCTACAGACTAGTTGCCAGACTAGTACAAGGAGCATACGCTTAGACACACACACATACACACACACACACACACACACACACAGAGATAACACTTAACCGTATCGTTATAGTATGTAACATGTATATAATATATTATATATAAAATATATATGCAAAAACACACACAGTTTTACTGAGCCCTTTGAATCATGCAGTCATCAGACACGTCATTACTAAATAATCAACATATGTGTCCTAAAAACGAAGACATTCTCCTTCACACGACAACATTGTTACCAGACACAGAAAATGCAACAATGATATAATTTCGTGATCTGAAATACTGTCCATACTCAGATTTCTCCGATGGTCACAATAACACCTTTTACATCAGTTTTATTTTTTATTCCAGGAAAATCTCCAGGAGCAATTAAAGATCACAAATTGTCTTTAGCTGCAAGTTTCCCAGAATCCCCTTTAATCTGGAACGGTCCCCGGACTGTATTTTTATATTTTTACCTCTCATGGCATTGATCTCCTGATGAGTCTGGGGAAATAATTTTGCAAGACATTCCTTGAGTGTATTTATGTGATCAGTTCCCCATAATGTGATTCAGGATAACCATTTTTGGTGAGGACGCTACGTAGGAAATGTCCCTTCCGGTACGTGCCACTGAGCACAGACACTCCCTCCCACCTCCACATGCTAACTTTGGTCATTTGGTTAAGGAGCTGCTTTTACGACGTTGTCCTCTGCCCTTAGTAATTAACAAATAACCATGGTGCTAGCCTCTGGGACGGTGTGCATGGCCTCTTCAGCGACAGCCTTTCATCCGATGATTTTAGCATCCATTGATGATTTTTCCCTGAATCAGTAATTATTGTGATGCTGGCACTTCAGTGTCCAGTGATGATTTGCTATTTCTTCCATTCCTCTACCTTTAGTAACTGGTATTTTTCTGCAAAGAAGAGCTTTCCCATGTACCATAACTTTTAAAAATATTTACTTGTTTGTCTGTTTACCCGAGTGTGGACTCACAGATCCTCTTCTCCGTTTTCTTATTCGATGTGGTATTATCCGTCCCCGTAAGCCCTGGCCGGTGGGAGCCCCGTGGAGCTGGCCCTGGTGTCCTTTTGCTCTGTCCCTGACAACTTCTGCCACATCTTTGGTTTTTGCCTCAACAGGACCTTCCCATTTTCCCTTATTCTTTCCTCTCCCAGGCCTCACGCCCGTGGGGTCCCGGGGAGCCCTGCTTCCTTGGTGGGAATGGTTTGCAGAAGCCACTGTCTCCTCCCTCAGCTTGTGGCACCCTGTCCTCCCTGGACCGACACAGCCGTGCTCGCCCCCGCTGCCCCCGCCTCGGTGCCTGTCCCGTGGGATGCTACTGGCCTCTTGGACCGAGGTCCTTTCCTGGTGTCGCCACCATCCCCTTCCGGCCTCGCTCTCCTTCAAGGATTTCGCCACCCTCACGGTGTCAGGGGTAATTTACACGCCGTCAGTTCCCAAGTCCTACGGCCCGTTCCAGCCTGCACGCTGGGCGCCGGCCACTCATAACTCTGTTCCCATCCTGCGGACGCCTCAGGCTCACTCGCTTCCAATTCAAATTCACTCAATCCCAATGCACGGCCTCAGCTGCCACCCAGTCTCCCAGACTCAAGCGTGTCACCTCCTTTCTCTGCCACCCAATATCTCTAGTCACCAAATTCTGCCAAATCTACCCCAGAAATGTCTTGTGCACTACGTTTCCTCCCCAGCCTCATTGTTACTACAGAAATATCAACTCTCATGCAGGTGACTGTCTCCTGTTCTGCACTTCTCGCTGGTTGCCTGAGTTCTCGGGCCGAATGACATGCGGCCTGCGACCCTCAGCCACCCTCCCCGGGAAAACCCTGACACTTGTCCGCACCCTTCTCCGCCTGGCGTCTGGCTATGTTCTCTCCAACGACATACAAGCCAAAGTTCCCCCTGAGACTTTGAGGAAGGCCGACAGACCCTACCGGTCTCCCGTTCGTGCAATCCGCCTTCTTCCAGCCCAGGCGGCGACTCCAGCGGGCGTCTGGACCACGAGCAGATTTGAAGATGAAGAAGAGGAAGACCATGTGCTGGTGGGTGGGCAGAGGAGGAGCTGGAACCCCAGACGACACTTGAAAAGCTGTGTTCTGCCACGTCCTGGGTGCCTTCCTCCAAGTTTCCTCTACCTGGGAGATGTCGACTTTAATCTTATTTAAGCCGCTGCGTTCGTGGCGGAGGGACGTGCCTCTTGGCAGCAGCCGCCCCCGACCCCCAACAGCCCCAGATGAGCTGCGCAGCCTTCAGGTTACGTAATCGATTCCAGGTTCTTTTTTTCCTCCGCCAAGCCCGCCCCTTCCGGTTCGCATTCGTTAGCTGGTTTCCGTTCCTGCTCCAGTATCAACAGAAGAGAGACTGCAGGTCTGGACATGGCTACAAGCATGTGTTGATATGGGAAAGTCATATCTTTAAGATTTACATACTTCGATATCTGTCAACATGTAGATGATACAGATACAGGTGCAGGTGTGGGTGCAGGTGCAGGTGCAAATGTAGATACAGGTGTAGGTATAGATGCAGGTGAAGGTGCAGATTCAGGTGGAGGTGCAGATGGCATAGTTTCATGTGTAGGTGCACATGCAGGTGTAGGTGTGGATAGAGATACAGGTGCAGATGTAGATGTAGATACAGGTGTAGGTATAGATGCAGGTGGAGATGCAGATACAGGTGAGGTGTAAATGCAGGTGCAGGTGCAGATATGGATTCAGGTGAAGGTGTAGGTGCAGATGCAGGTATAGATGCAGGTGGAGGTGCAGATGCAGGTGCAGGTGCAGACACAGTCACGGTCAGCATAGGGAAGCTGACCCTACCATCTCAGACAGAATCGGCACCATGTGCATATCTCTGACATTCGACATTTTCCTTACTCACCTGTGAGTCGTGGGACTCCTGGCCTGGCCAGTGAGCTCCAGGTCCCCAAGGCCAGGCACACCGGGTACACACGAAGCACTCAGGAAACATCCGTAACACACGAGTGAATTGAAATTCTTTATGTGCTCATGTGTATTTTGGGCCTTTACTAATCACTTCCACTTGCCTAATTCCAATTGCATGAAATCACACTTCCTTTATTTAGTCTGAGATGATTTTCTTTACATTGCACAAAAACGCCTCCTGAACTTGGGAATTGGGACTTGGAGAGCAAACTCTCCTCCTCCCTGCACCCCCTCCATGACCCAGTATATTTAGTGCACATCCTCTTGACCTTCCCATTTGGAAATGAGTCATCCTTTGGGCCCATCCTCTGTGGAAGCCACTCTCTGCATCATCCCGGAGTGTCAGAGTGACCGCTTTGTGGGTTCCGTGAGCCAGGTGGACCAGCCGGGCTTCCGGGTGCAGAGAACACCGCCCTCCCTGGCATTTGCAGAAGAAGGAAGACAAAAGTACAATGTGCATTGGAGCGAAATGTGTTGGTCTTAGGTAATGATCATGGTAGATAATGATCATTGTTACCAGATTTAACAAAAAAGAAAAAAAGACATCCAGTTAAATGTGAGCATCAGATAAATAAGGAATTCCTTGGTATATGGACGTAATGAACAATTCTTTAATGTAAGTATGTACCAAATATTTCATGGAACATAAGAACATATCTACACTAAAAAATCATTCACCGTTTACCTGAAATTCAAATATAATTGGGTGCTCTGTATTTATCGAGCAACTCGAGATCATAGTGCATTGTGCCTAAGCCACACTCTGCAGTGACAAAATGCTATCTTGTCACCCACTTATTCCTCACAAAAGCCCAATGATGTAGGCAGAGCAAATGTCATTAACACCATTGAAATCAAGATATTTAACAAAAATTACAAGATCATACGGTAGCAAAACTTTTACTGAAATCAGCCTTCTGGTGTTTACTTTACCATCTGCACAGTTCCGCTCACAGCGGGGGTGACCTTCCCACAGGGGAAGGTGACTCACCTGCTTCCCATGGTTTATCGTCCATTTTTCCTTTGAGAAGCACCTTGCCCCACCTTGAGTCCATGTGTTCAGGTAGGGCTCTTCCCAGACCCAGGCCAGGGAGGTCTACCTATCCCTCCCCCAGCCACAGTTATTATCTCATTGCATCCACCTACAACCCACCAATGAGACACAGTCATAGGACTTTGGCTGGAATTTATTGGGAAAGAGGCCTCTTCTTGCTCTGGTTTCCAATTGGGTACCCTGGAATACTGGGGTCATCTTGCCACCCTGAGGGTCAAACATGTGTAAGAATTAAGTCATCAGAAAGAAAAGTAAAGCAATGAGAGACAGGAAGCAAATTCTGACAGAGTAATTGAGCACCTGGATCCAGCCATGCCTGAAATCTAATGGCTCTGGACTTTTCACTTGTATATAAGCTAATGCATTTTCTTTTTGGATCAACCCAGGTTAAGGTATATCTCTGCCTCTAGCCAACAAAAGCATCCTAAACACCCACTTCCATATCTAAATACCGATCATTTGAAATCTGTCCTGGGCAGAAGTTCGACAAGTATTTATGGAGTACTTGCTATGCTCTAGAAGCTACGCCAAGCACAGAGGATCCAGCAGTGAGCACGCCCTCTGTCCTCATGGAACTGATTTCAATGGTCAGGCAAACTTTCAACATGCCAAGGCCATGCTGTTTGCTCAGATTGAGAGAACAACCAAAAGGCTGTCCTCTGGTCCGGTCATTCCTCTGCCAAATCTCTGAATCCCAAAGAGCCAGTTCTCCAGATGACATCAGGACCTCCCACCAGTGAGCAGAGAACAGGCCACGTGGTCGGCCAGAGAGAGCCCCTGCTCACTTCCGGTCTACAATGGGAGCCCGCATCTGCCCATTCTCCCTTTGCCCACCAAGGAATAAATCTTGCTTAAAACACGCCCATCCCAGTGCTAAGACCTGGGCAAGCGGTGAGTCCTACCTGTTTCCGAGATTTATATTCTGCATGTGAAAGTCAATAAAACTAATTAGATGTTTACCTCATTTCCTTGGTAATGACCCCTGCATGCCACTAATTGTCAAACTGAATCTATGTGCGGGCGTTACCTCTATGGGGTCAGGGCTAATTTTGCACACACAAAGCAACAGCACTGCACTTACTTGCACCTGCGGCCGGTAGGTTCTTGTAGATGCTCAAAAGCTCATTTCCACAGGAGGAGGAGCTGGAGCCGAGACGTTCTGCGCCGAGCAGGGATTAGGTATGCAACCACCATTAACAATAATGAGGCTTACGCGCCTAATTCCCCGGTATCATTTTAAAATTTGTTTTATTAAATAATGCTGTAATGTTATGCTAAGTAACATTGACTTCAGCCTCATTAAATAATCTCTTTAATTATCACACTGGAAAACTAGTACCATTAGACAAATGCTGTTTGTCATGGACCATGATGTAATTGTTGCAGAAGATTCCGTGCCAAGGCATTAATAAACAAGGTACCGCATGTACAGGGCCACCAGAGGGGCACAGAAAGGAAGGTGAGCAGGTCCGAAAGGTACCTCGGCAGAGAGAGAACTCATAGCCCTTTCTGGTCACTTAACTCAGAAACGCCCGCGTAAAGCGCAAAGGGGAGATAAACCACGACCACCCACACTGCGTCCTGCTCCGCCTGCACCTGGCTGGAGACGTGACCCCGGGAACAAGCGAGAGCTTGGTGTGTGGCAGGGGAAGAAGGTGGCAGGAACGATGTGACTCAGTAGGTCTCCTTGCCACCCGTCCTCCCCAGTGGAAGGAAACTGGAAAGACAAAATGGAGTATCTCAGCGAGTCCATGTTCGCGTGTTAAGTTTGCAATACCGCAAAGTGAGACATTGAGATTTTTTACTTGCCTTTTATTAATTTATTCTCAGTGGCCATTGGCAGAATAATGGCCCCCAACCGACAAATGCGTCAGGGCGTACGGCAAAGAGGAATTCAGGCCAACCTTAAAATAGGGAGATCACGCTGGACCGTCTGGGTGGGTCCAACGCGACCGCAGGGTCCTTGCGTGGGGAAGCGGAGGCACAAGGGCCCAGAGAGACGTGACCACGGAAGCAGGGTCCGAGCCGTACCACCTGGGACTCCACCTGCCAGGGCTGGCCTTCAAGATGGCGGGGGGCAGGCGCCTCCGGAAAGTGTCAAACCAGGAAACGGGCTCCCTCTGCAGAGCCTCAGGCAGGAAGGCAGCCCTGCTGACACCTCAATGTTGCCCAGGAGCCCCGTCAGGCTTCCGCCCCAGGGAACCATGCGATAACAAATGTGTGGTTTTCTAGCCACTGGGTTTGCGGCAATCTGTTGGAGCAGCAATGAAAACGAAAGCACCTGTGATCCGGACCGTTCCCGTGCGCTGCACAGCTGCACGGAGTTGACACCACAAGGTAGACGTTCGTCTATGAGCCGCTGCTCCTGGCACAAGGTGACCGGATACGCACTGTCGGAGGAGAGAGAGATTTCGGAAAAGGAAACAGGTGAACTGGCAAACGCCTAAGGTCACCAGACGCGGCATGGACAGGGAGGGCCGCACGCCCAGGCGCCGAGCCGCAAGCCCCCCTCTCCTCGCCCAGCCTCGCTTTTGAACAGTTATTTGCGTGATCTCAGAGCTGGCGGGCGGAGCTCACGGGGATGTTAATACACACGGACCAGAGCCGCTCGAGTGAGAGCCCCGGAGCAGGTTTGGACCCAGCCGAGCTTGGCCCCCGAGGCCCAGTCCTGAGTTCCACGGATTGTCCACGAGTCTCTGCCGTCGGAGGTCCCCGAAGGGTTCGTCTTCTGTTCTGGAAACATCTGCTTTCAGCTTGCGGTTTGCTTCTTGCCTCGTCCCGGTAAGGGGTCTGAGACGGATCTTGAATTTACACCCAAAATCGGTCTCTGGTGCAGAAGGATGAGTGTGGGGCCCTTTGTAACTTTGCCAGGCTCATGGCTGTGGGGGCCTAGCGATGTGCAGTGACAGGGGCTGGCAGTCACCAAGCCAGCCTTTCACGGGGACAGACATGCCGTCCCCTGGTCGACGGGCGCTGCGTGGACGTGGGCTCCGTGGGAGCCTTGGCCAGGTCTCGTGTGTACACACGCCAGTGTGACCAGAATAAAGGCATAGAGGCATCTGCACGTGAGACGCTCCCCCCTGCCCAGGCAGTCGTGCGTTTTATCACCTGCGCGGAAGATGGACAGGCACGACCGCAGGGTGCAGGCTGCAAATGCCCGATGTCTGCCCTGCCCAGCGTGGCAGCCACGAGCGAACAACAGGTGGCAGCTGAGCACTGGACACTCGGCTCATGGGCCTGAGGAACTCAGTACGTGCGTTCAATTAATTTTACTTCATTTACATTGAAATGCCCACGGTGGCTAGTGGCTCTTGCATTAGATGGCACGAAATTGAAGAAATGTTTGCGAACTTAAAATGTGCCCGTGACACTTCGGCAGCCTTTGGGCTTGGAATGGGCACGTTTCGAACAGGCTCATCCCAGCCTGCAGGCTCTGGAGAGCCAGTCCTTCCGTGGTGAGCTGTGCTCCTTCACCGTCATCCGGCCATTCTGTCAAAAGACTTTGAGTCTGGGCGTCAGATCTCTCCGTCTTTGGCTCCTGCACCTGTCCATCGCGGCACAGGTCGCATCTCCCCTGAAAAGCCCCCCGGAGGTGGCCCACGCTCGCTTGGACTGCAAGGGCAGAATTAATACAAGGGTTAATCACAGACATCAGCTGAAAACACAGTTCATAATAAAAAATACCCTTGAGCTTCCTGGAGCTCACAAAACCACACACAGAGAGATGATTCCTTGACAAGGACAGAGTCCCGGGCGTGGCTGTCCGAGCCTCCCTCCCCGGGGGACCTGCTTTCGCGTCTCCCTCTCGGAGTCCGGTGCAAGAAGTGCCTCCTGGCGCTGCGGTTGCGGCGTGGTAGAGACCTCGGGAGGCCGATGTTTTTCAACTTCACGTTAGCAGTCACAAATATCTCCAGGTGCGTCGGAGCACGCGGACCACAATCCAGATTGAATGACATTTTTAAACGAGGAAAATGAGATTTATAGATTTCCTTGCCAGTTTCGGCGTTTTGATCCTCACGCTAAGAACCGTGCGTCTGACGAGTGTTATTTAGGATGCTGTCTGACGGGGCTTCCCGGGGAAATGACAGCCGGCCGTTCTCCGCCCGGGATACAGGATCGCCGAAATTAGCCGGCCTCCCTCCCACGGAACTCGGTAGGAGAATATTGCCTTTCCTTCTTGGGAGCCTATATTCCATTCTGCACACTTGCTGTGAAGTTATTTTATTGATCACGCGGGATCGGAGGTCCTGTCGAAACATGATCTCTCAAAGCGAGACCCTGAACAAGCGGTGTAGGCGGCTCTTAAATATTTGTTCAGCCCGCGGCTGTGCTTTAAGCCAGTTAAAGGGCACGGGATAAACACAGTAGACCCGTTACACACGGTTGCAAAGATTTCAGAAGACAATCTGGGCCGCTGCACGGGAAGGGAGGCTGCTCTCTGTGAATTATTGGCTTGCATAAGTCAATATTTATCGCTCCCGAGGAAGACAAAGAAACCAAACCAAGCAGGGCTTCCTCCAGCTGCACACAATGCCTTGGAATAGAGGTGCCCCAGAGTGTTCCTGGGACACCAGTGTACTCCGTTAGGGCTTTTGTTGGCAAGTCAAGAGACTGATTCCAATTACATTAGGGGGAGAAGGGAATATTTCTGGAGCGATGGTTTCAACCCCAGCTATTCATTAGAATCACCTGGGAAATGTTCTTAAAATGCCAATGCCCAGAGCACGCTAGGAACCAGTTAAAAAACCATTTCTGGGAATGAGGCTTTGAGAATCAGTATTTTTTTAAATTCTTCCCAAGGAATTTTAACTTGCAGCGGGGTTGGGCATGGCTAACTAGAAGGTCTGGAAATTTCTCATTCTGGGGGAGGCTGAAGAATCAGACTTTGGCAGGGAGGGCTCTGAAGGCCCCAGGGGGATGCCATGGCCAGGGCCCCACATGGGGTGTGTGAGAGCCCCCCGAGAGAATTCCAGGAGAGCAGGTTGGCTGTGCCCGCGGCCAGGCCCTCCGACTGCCTGTGGGGGAGGAAGGAAGCAGCTGCCCTGGTCCCTCGGGTCCGAATGGGAGGCAGGTGTTGGATCCACCTCCCCCGTGGGCTCCACACACAGGGCAGGATGAGCCCCCCACAGGAAGCCAAGTAAGGCTAGGAGGGAGAACAGAGGCCCCCCAAATGCTCTCTGAGCCATTTTCCCTGGACATCCATGGGTTTGCTATGGAATGAAGCTAATCTGTATTAGCCAAGAGTCTGCCTGTTAAAAAACAACTACACAAGCACCTCTCTGAGCCCAAGAAGGAGACACACCACATCCAAAGTATTTCTTATAACCACAAAGCCGCCCTCCACATTATGTTTTCTTATTTACTGTTTTAGTCATTTTAGAGAATAGAATTCAATGGCACTAAAGACATCATGATGTTATTGAACATCTCCTCCATCTAGTTCTAGAACTTTTCCATCACCTCCCAAAAGGGGGTCCTAAACCCAGTAAACCATCACTCCCGTTGCTCGGCCCCAGCCCCTGGTCTGCCCGCTGTCTCCGAATCCCGACCGTGTGGCTGCCGCGTCTGATTCTCTCACTTGTCATGTTTCCGAGGCGCATCGCGCTGCAGCAGGCGTCAGCGTGCACGCCTGGTGACGGAGTGACGAAGCGATGTGTCCACACGACGGAATGTTCCGCACCTGTCTCTTCCTCAGAGGAGCATCCTGTGGGAGTCGTGTGCCCTGCCCCTCACTTGTACAAAGCCCTACTCGCTACCGAAAGTTCCCCGTGGTCATCGGCCTGACCTGGGCCAGGGGCCCCCAGAACCGGGGTGGCTTCAGCCCCACCCAACCGCCCCACAGGGACTGGGAGTGGGCAAGGGCCCCTTCCCCAAGGAACCTCCTGGGTGCCAGGAGACGGGCCGTGCTCAGCCCAGGCCTGATGGGAGATGCCTGCACTGGGGACTCGGAGACAGGTGGGACTCTCAGGACCTTTGTCTATGTCTGGTGGCCTTGCGTGAGATTTTGGTGACCATGATAATAATGGCAGCAACGCGCACCTGCAGTACTCCACAAGTGCCAACGCCTCCCACGAGCCCACGCAGTCCTCAGGGTGCAGAGCAGGGATGCAAACGCCACCCTGCGGGGCGGGGCCCTGCTCAGCAAAGTCCCCTTGATGCGGACAAGGGCACCTTGAGCCAGGTGTGGCAGCTCTTCAAGGTGACCTGCTCTGTCCGTGGCTCTGCGCAAGTCAGGAACCTATCTCAGCTTGTGGTGACACTGCACTGTCCCGCGTGGAACCACCGGACAAACGTGGCCAGTCCGTCCTGAGCTGGGCTGCGAGTGTGGAACACACGCTGGGTTTCCAAGACTGCACGTGAAAAACAGCATGTAGAACGCCTCCTTAATAATATCTACATTGATTCCACATTAAAT
Organism: Avahi laniger; assembly: GCA_963575035.1. Lineage (NCBI taxonomy): Eukaryota > Metazoa > Chordata > Mammalia > Primates > Indriidae > Avahi > Avahi laniger. Next base: position 77,425 of record CAUYSK010091858.1, read on the forward strand.
GATAATATTTTGGGTATACTGAGATAAATGAAATATACTAAGTCAATTTTGTCTCTTCTTTTTTTTTTACTTTTTTAGTGTATGCACTAGAAAACTGAACATTCCACGTGAGGTTTTCATCGTATTTCAGTGGGTCGGCAGTGCTGGTGTGAAATGCAGAACTTGTGTACCAGGTAAGCGTGGCTCAGCCGGGGGCACACCTGGTTTGCCACTCGCGAGCTGCGTGCTCTGAGACAAATTACTGATCACTCCGGGTCTGGGGTTGTCGCCGTTGTTGTGGTGGTTACTGTCATCGTTCCTGTCTTCAGAAGAGCCAGGAAGGAAAGAGAGAAGCAAGGAAACACTCCAGAAGGTTCTGCCCTGGAGGCCTGATTTGATTCTCTCGTTCTCGAGTACAAGGTGCATCTCGTTTATTCAGTTCCACTTGTCAGACCTGAGCCTCGGGCCAAGGCCTGCGCAAGACGCCAGGGACCTAGGAGAGCAAACGTCGAGGGGGCTGGCAGCCCTCTCGGCCTTCCCTCGCGCTGTGGCCTTTTGCACGTACTGGGCAATGCTAACTTCAGGTATCATGGCCCCGAGTCTGGGGTGCAGCCAAGGTCAGAGTAGGATGTGGAGGGATGGAGGTGGGCGCTCCGCCCCCTGGCTCCGGGGCAGGATGAGAAGCTGAGTCTGGGGCCGCGAGCTGGTCGCTACCCTCCCACACACCTGCCGCCTGGCCGCCCGCAAGGCAGGTCTCTCAGCCGCAGGAGCCCCCTCCACAGAGGGTGGGTGATCCCCACTTCACAGGCTGGGTGTGCCAGGAGGTGGCCCGTGTGTCCCTCTCGACAAGGCCTAGCGATTGAGTCGGTGCTGAATGAACACGCGGAAATACTTAGTGATACTTGGTGAGCCGCGTCTCTCCCATCACGGCAAGGGTTTCCCTTTCCTTCTCCTTCCCACACCATTAAGCTATTAAAGGCAGGAGGGGCAGGTGCGGTGGCTCACGCCTGTGATCCCAGCACTCTGGGAGGCCCAGGTGGGAGGATCACTTGAGGTCAGGAGTTCAAGACTAGCCTGGGCAACATAGTGAGACTCCCATCTCTACAAAAAAAAATTAAAAATAAAAATTAGCCAGGCGTGGTGACACGCACCTATAGTCCCAACTACTCACGAGGCTGAGGCAGGAGGATCATTTGAGCCCAGGAATTCAAGGATGCAGTGAGCTCTGATCTTGTCATTGCACTCCAGCCTGGCTGACAGCAAGGCCTCTTTTCTAGGGAGAAAAAAAAAGCAAGACAATTCATTAATAGGTGTCTTTGTGTGTGTGCTTGTGTGTGAGGGAAAGGGGGCTCCTTACTCTGCACACGCGTGAGAGAGAGGAGACATACAGAGGACCGTTCTCGGCATTTCTTTGCATGTCTCTCTGCAGGGTCAATCTTCCGGTATCTTCTGGTAACTTCCTCTTCTTAACCTTCGTCCAGAGCCTCGTGTGCTCTTGGTGTGAACAGCCCTGGTGTCTGTGTGGGGGATTCAGCGTCGTTACAGGGTCAAGGAAAGTGAGGACAGAGCTGGCGAATCAGGGTCGTGATGAGGGGCTGAGGGTGATCCAGTTTTCCTCGTGATACCTGCCTGGGCTCACCCCGGGCTGCACCCCGGCTCTCCAGGGCAGCGGCGCAGGAACCTGCATTTCCAGCGGTGCTTCCCGTGTGGGGAACACTGACCACTGAAATGCCGGCTGGGCTGCCTGCTGGGAGGGTCCTCCCTCCTGCCCGCCTGCCTTCCCCGACATCGACATTTCAGATGGTTCCTTCATGCAGTTTCCACCTTCGAAGGCAAACGTCGGGTCTCAGCGGACGAGGGTTCGTTTCCCACCACGTCCGTTCCTCGCTGTTTACTTCTCAGAACATGTTAGGATCCACGCATCAATTTCAGTTTAGAAATCTACCTCGGGGAGAGAGGGGGCAAGGGCAACATACGTAACCTAAACATCTGTACCCCCATAATATGCTGAAATAAAAAAAATTAAAATTAAAAAAAAAAAGAAATCTATCTCACACACACTCTGAGCAAATTGAATCAGACCAAGCAGAAACTGCCTTCAAGGGAGTTAATATTCCGGCTAACTCCCTGCTTACAGAGGCCGGTCCAACCGGCTCTGCCTCACGTAACCCACTGCCCGGTCAGATAAATGGACGAGGCCCATGGGTGTCTTTCTAAGAACGGCCCTGGGAAATCCGCTCACCTTACGCATCTGGTTTCAATTTGCGGCCGGGGTTAGCTGCCCCCCGAATGGAAGACCAGCGAGGGGCTCTGAATGGGTAGGTGGGTTTGGGGTGTTGACCACTCAGCGTGTGAGGAATGTATACAGCATTTGGGGAGCATTTTAAATGGAGGCAACTATTTTTATAGCTAGAAATTGGAAAATACTCAAAAGCCAACGGGAGCAGGTAGAGAGGCAGATTATGAAAGTGAAAGGGACATAAAGTTGCCATTGGAGATGACAGCCACAAACTCACACAGAGACAACGTGACAGTCACAGGGGCTTCTGTGGCCAGCAAAATGATGCCCCCGAAAACGTGTCCAAAACCTGTGAATACAGCACCTCCCATGGCAAAAGGGACTGTGCGGGTGCGATCACCTTAAGGACCCCAAGATGGGGGATTCTTCTCAGGATGCAGAAGGGGCCGTGAGCCCAGGACCTCAGGGGCTTCCGGAAGCTGGCCGGGGCCAGGGCACAGATTCTGCCTGGAGCCTCCAGGAGTGTAGCCCTGCTGGCCACTCAACCTCAGCCCAGCAAGACCCATTTTAGACTTGTGACCTCCGGAACTCCAAGACGGTAAACTCGTATCGTTTGTGGCAATTGGTTACGGCAGCGATAGGAAGCTCACGCAGCTCTGCGGTCAGCCTGCCCACCGCGCTCTCCACACCCCCGGGCTCCTCCGGCGAAGGGGAGGTAACCAGCATTTCTACTCTGCAGGACCATTTTAAGGGTTAAATGACACATTGCATGGAGAGGTACTGGGCCCATCACGCAACGCACGTAGGTCGTAATTAGAGTGAAAAGGGCAGGGGCCGTGCACCCTGTAATGCAAACTTTAGAATTTGTGATGATAGCAAGGATACCAATTGTGGTCATGTAAATAGTAGGCTTATTGCAGAATTGGGGTTTTTAACAGGCACAGGTTGGCAGAGGGGAGCCGCTTCACTTGCAGGTGGGGCTGACGGTATCATGACGGGGCCCCTCTTCTCCTTCGTCCACCCACTCAGCAAGCAGCTCTGGGCCCCCGACGCCAGGCCCCGTGCTGGGCCCTGGAGACCCCCAACGCCATGCGCTCCACACGGGTCACTGACCAGGGGCTCTATTGATTGAATGTCCACGAACTAAGCACAGGACTCAAGTGAGAGCACAGTCTTGGGCCATCTGATCAGAGCTGAGCCCTTTGCAGTGTCTGGATGGTGCTAGAAATCGTGGTGTCATTCTATAACACGCGAGGGGAGGATATTTCATTCCCACACGTCTGAGCTTTTTGAAAAGGGAACTGTTCTATCTTCTTCTCACTGCTCGGAGATAAAGCCAGAGGCTTTGATTTACGCTGCACGGTCTGGATACTTTATTTGCCCTTCACCACTTTTTGCAAGTAAATTCCCTTCTCCTCCTCGGGGTTTTCCTGCAGCCGGCTCCCTGTGGTGCTCACGGTGCCTCCCTGCTCCTCAGGGACAGTGCTCCTCCTCTCTCCTTCTCAGCTGGCCTGGGAGGATGGCCTCGCCCCACGGGTCCAACAGTGACTGTGGCCCTGGCGCTGACCCCCGCAGTTGCAGGCCTCAGACCCCGGGAAGAGGACGCGGCGCTGTGGGCGGCGCCACCTAGTGTCCCAGAGCTGCTGCACAGGTCTCTCCCGGAGAGTTTTGGTGACCGAAAAAAACAGGGTTTTTAAAAGTCACCATTTCATTTTGTTCCCACAGCTCTCTGTGTATCCGAGAGCTATGTTGGAATTTTCAGGCAGTATCAAGTTTTGAATTAAATTGAATTAACACATGCACACCTGTGTATTGATACATTCAACAGAACCCTACGAAACTGCCATTGTAGAGATCAAAAAATGGTCTAGTGGATCAACCTAATATTTGTATATGGGAATGGGTGAAATAAAGGTTTTACATAAATATATGTATATATGCACACACACACATATTTTCCTCATTTCAGGGAAATTCTGATAATGTGTTTAAGAAAAAGAAATAGAGCTAAACAATCTTTCTCCTGAACTTAATGATAAAGCTTTCTATTTATTTCTCAAGGCAAAGCATTTCTTGTTTTTTATAAGTTTCAGGCTCCTGATATCTCTCACTGTCCCACATCTGCTTCCGTCTTGGCCCCATCCAGACAGGGTGGGGAACAACCCTCCTGCCCAATACAGGCCACTGGTTTCCACGCCATTGGCCGCCGACTTTGTCCACAGTCTCCCAGGGGACACTGTGATTGGCTGCTCTTGCCCAATGGGGAGCTTCCCTCTAGGTCACATGTCCATGCTGGACCCAATCAGCTGAGGCGGGAAGGGTTGGGCCCTTACCTGCCTTTCTCCTGAACCCTCACCCCATCCACCCAACTTTTAACACCCTCACCCAGGACACCCCGGGCTCTGGCTGTCCCTGTGCCGTTGCTGAGTTGGCCCGGAGTCTCCGCTGAGCATCCTCTCCTGGAAGAAGCCTTTCCTGAGCCTGTCAAGGATGCCATCTGTCCCCACCGCCAGACAGTCCCCACCAGGAATTCGGTCTTCACAGCGTGTGTCCCCTGTAAGCCAGGCCCCCGTGCTGTCTGCCGTGTCCCCACGTGCCCCGCGTGTGGCGCGCATGAGCAATGTGTGTTGACTGAGGAGAAGTCCCTACTGCGAGCAGTGCACTGTCTCTGTCGATGCCTGGATGGCGGCAAAGACTTGGACAGAAAGTTCCCGAAGGAGAAACACAGACGGCCCCGGGGTAGGTGTGCAGCACTGGGAGTCACCAGGAAATGAGCCACAGCCACAGGGAGAGGCCACCAGCACCTATGAGAAGACATGAAACATAATTTTTTAAAAAACGGTTACAACGAAACAACACCCCGACAACACCAGACGCTGAGGGAGCTCCCAGGCCTGCGGGGGGACGCGAGGACCTGCACAGTGGGGTGGCTCCCGCAGGGTGGCAGCCCCACTCGTGGGCACGTGCCCGACAACGGTGACACTGTCTACACAAAGACCCGCACGCAGACGCTCACAGCAGCCCTCAGCCCTATTTGTAGTCACCAAACACTGCAACAGTCCAAATGTCTCTCAGCAAGAAAAAAACAAACAAAAAGCCCCACTGACACGATCGAAACTCACAGAACCGCACTGTAAAAGGCCGAATTTTACTGAATGAAAATGATATTTCCATTTTAAAAATTCCTTCGAGGGCTTTTTCTGCATTGGCAAATTCCGTGCTGCCTGCCGGCCCAAATGGCAAAACTGCCGCCCATTTCCGTAATTGTCCCCTTCCTGTAGCGACCCCGGGTCGAGTCTGAGCGGGCGCATCCAAGCTCAAGTCCGGGGGCCCGTCTGAAACCCCCACGCCCAGCCCCCACTCGTGGCACCCGCTGAGCAAGGCGCAGGCTGAGCGTCTGCTCTGAGCCCAGCGCAGGGACAGGCGCCCCGGGGCGGGGCCGGCGGGCAGATCCGAGGACAGAGCAGCACAGCGCACCTGAGCTGGCAACCGACCTCCTGCTCAGTAAAACACACACGCGCACAATCGGCCTTTGCTGTGCTTTCTCGGTACCTGCCGCAGCCAGGCAGGGGCTGAGCACGGCGGGGACCCCTCAGCCCGTGCTCACCACAGCCCTGTGGGTCGGGTCCTCTTATCGTCCCTGCTTTGCAGGTCAGGAGACTGAGACAAGATACCCTCAGGCACTTTTTGTGCGCTGGGCGCCTCCCCCAGCCCCTTTCTGTCCTCAGTCTCACACTCATGCTGGTTCCTGAAGACATTTAGATTCACTTTCATCCCAATTGCCCCGCTGGGCCCCTGACATCTCCCACCCTTACCCCAAATCTTTCCAGATGTGTGCAGGGAAGGGCACGTGGCCCCAAGGTCACCCCTCATCTCCTAGGAGGTCTGCCTGACGGAGGCTGAGCCTGGGGCAGGCAGCAAAGCCGGGCTGAGTCCGCACAGCCCAGGCCAAAGCCAGGCTAGACCAGGTCAGCGGAGGTCAACCCAGGCCAATCCGGACCAAACCATGTCGATTCGCTCCGACGGGACTTCAGCGACGTCTCTGTCAGGCGGACAGACAGGTTCTGCATCCCAGAGCTTGAGGAAGCCAAGGGGGCCGCCCATCCTGTCCTGGCCGGGGTCTTTGCTGGTGAGAGGCGCACCCCTCCCCACTAAGCGCTACCCCGTGAAGGCCTGGCGGTGACGGAGACCCGCACCCAGTGGCTGCCGAAACGAAGGCCCTGCCAGGGCCAGCCCCAACAATTCAATTGTCTGACAGCCGTCTCGCCGAGGTCACACTCAAACCACTGCTTTATTTCAGTAATTATAAAGCTGCCTGGCCTCTGACAAATAAGTGTGAAGCCTCCCACATGCTGGTGGGGCCGCCCAGAAGCTGGCAGACTGTCACCCACCTTCCACCCGTCAACCACCATGAGCTCTACGTTACTGGATGTGAGTCAGGGGTGAATTATCCAGGTTTCGTATTTTGATGAATGGGGAAAATGCCTGCAGAGAACATGAATTGTGTGTGTTCATGTGTGTGTGTGTGTGTGCGCACGCACATTTCAAAAAAACACACATCATTCTCAGCAAGCCCCACTGATGTGCCTTGGGAGGAATTTTCTGCAGATCCATTGTGCGTGGCGAGTTGGGGGTTGTGCCGACTGCGCGAGGCTCACCCCGTCTCTCACCCATGAACGGTGCGAGAGCAGTAATGATACCCACGGCCCCGAGTTGCAGAGCGATTATTTGCTAAGCGTACAGGGAAACCTGTGTGCTGTCAGGCACCGTACAATGACACGGCATTCATCCGGTCACGGGAAAACACCTGCCACTGCACTGTCTGGGAAGCAGGTTTGCAGTAACGAGCAGGGCCGCAGGGCCCCAGGTGTCCCAGTGCTTCCCGGTTGCGTGGACCGACGTCCGAGCACCTTCTACCCGCGTGGTGGGAACATGAGCCAGCTTTGTGGGCATTTTCAGCGTGAGCTGAGCATCCCCAGACTCCTCCATGATCACCTCGGATAAGTGGGAGATTTGCCTGGTGACGCTGTGTCTCCACTGTCCCACTGTAAATAAAGGTGACCGCCTTATTTGGTGACAGCTGATCTTGGTGAGAATGGGCACTTGGACCTTCAAAAACACTGTCACGGAGGAATGTGATTTTGTTTTACAACCTTCCCCTCCTTCCAGATTGATTTATTCACTAATCACTTGTTCAAGACGGTTGCCTTTCTTCCTGTTTAGACAACCTGAGAGCATCTGCGTCAATTGGCCCCACTCAAACGCTGATCTCTGGTCTCCAAGCTCAGCTGGCTTTAGCGGTGTGGTATCACTACACCTCCTCCACCTCATATTATTAATTTTGTCTATAGCAGAACCAATAACTCACCCATTGAGGGCAGTTCGTCATGCATACCTGTAAATAGACTGAAAGTTCACCAGCGCATGCTGGGTAAACACGGCGCCCGTGTCTGCCTGGCTCCTGAAATCACGCCAAGTTCTTCAGATCCAGGCGATATTTTTTGATAATGCATGTGAATTTATGCTGCAAAGGCAACCTCACCGTCCCCAGCCCCCGCCGCCACCAGCCCTGAAATTCCATCTACTTTCAATTTGACTGCTCAGGCCGGCTCTGCGCGAGCCGCGCCCTGTGAAGGTGAAATGTCACCGCCGTCATTTTCATATTGATTTAGAAGAGTCGCCTCGGTGTGCGCCGGGTCCCGCGAGCTTCTGTTCAGCGACCTGAGCGGAAAGTACTTCACTCTGCCCAAGGTGAGCAGGCGGAGGCAGGGCCACCCGGAAGCAGGGCCCAGGCAGGCAGGCTGAGCCCCCGCCAAGCTGCCCCCAGCGTGGTCTGAGGACCCGGAGGGAGGGGTTCTTGGTGCAGCCAGTGTGAGTAAACGAAGTGCCCTGCGTGTTCAGGGCGGACTTTTCCTTTCTTCTAAGGCTGCGTCTGTAAGAAAGTAAAACAGAGCCTGGCAGTGCTGTAACCGTATGTCCCGTCTGACGCCAGCCCCATCTCGGGCGCCCTGTGGATGTCCTCGCGCATGTACCCACAGACGCCACAGGTGCAAACTCAGCGCCCTGGGCGGCTGCGGAAGGACCCAGGCCCTGGTCTGAGGGCTGAGGCTCAATATTACTCGTTTTGTGGGTACATGTGGTTTCTGCCCCCTTCTTCTGGTGACAGACCCTCAGTTTCCACCGGGGGGATTTCACTCCTCGTCAGTGAGATTCAAGTTGAGTGACTCCACCCAGGCCTTGGGCTGTGGTAATGTGGCCCAGACCTGGGCTATCAGAGCATCCAATCATCCTGGCCCGGCGACTAGCTCAGAGAGAGCTACCATGACCAGGCTGGTCCAGTGAGGCTCTTCTCCAGGACTTTTGTTGAGACAATTAAATAAGCTCAGCTTTCTTGCTGTTGGGGTCCCTGAGAAGATAGGGGATAAACCTAGAGCCACAGGTGGCCTTCTTGCTACTAGAAGGAGAAAACCTTATTCAGAATGAAGCTAATGTGAGCAAATACAAAAGGGAACAAAGTCCACAGGTCAAGAGAAACCTGTTGAGCACCTGGATCCAGCCAGGCCTGAAACCAGAACATGTCTTGGCTTTTGAGTTACCTGAGCCAACATGTCTTTTTTTTTTCTTTTTAATATAAGCTAGTAAGAGTCGGGATGCACTCTTTTCTGGCTGGAAAAAAGATCCTAATGGTACAATGTAGAACCCAAATACCAAGATTCGGAGTCTTGTCCACCCTTCCAACAATCGTTAAGCTTCTCTTGTATCTACAGGAGTCTGATTCTAAATTACAGGAGTCTGATTTTAAATTAGTGGTAGTTTTTGGATTCCTCCAAGTGCTATCCTTTGTGAAACCAATCTCACAAATTGTAGCACGCAAAGTAAACTGATTATGTGGAGAAAATGTACCATTTTAAAATACAAAGGGAAACGCTCCCCCAACCCACCCCCGGGGCCTTTTCTTTGCATCTACCTGTCACTATTCCTCCCAGCACTTTCGGCTTCCCTCTCAATCCTCTTTTTCCTGCTTTGGGAATGCCAGCTGTCCCCCCAGCCAGCAGGTGTGTCCATTCCCTGCTCTTCCGGCTCCTGCCCTGGATCCAGAAAAGGGGCGGAAGCTGAGCCCTCTGCCCCGCCGGCTGCCCCAGGCCCCCTCTCCCAGTGGCCTGGAAAAATTTGCGTGAATACACTTGGCTTGAGCTGAACTGTTAATTTTACTTTATTTTACATGCCAGAGTCAATGGCATTTCAAACACAACAGGAGAGTCCATGTAAATGAATACGCACGATTATGTAAAAGGCTATGCAAATACATGCCCCCACGCGGCTGGGCTGCCGCTGAATTTTCCAACACGGGTGGCCTGCGTCCTGACTTTGTCCTAGACCTCAGAAACACGGTCTGCACCCAGAAAACACCTGGGTTTCTGATGGCAGCAAAAAGACGCCGGCTGGGTTTGCAGCTCCTTGTCTCCCTTTGCATAGAAGTTTCTCTTGACTGAGGCCGTGCGGGGAGGCAAGAGCCCAGTTTCAGTTGTGTGGTTTGAAAATGAGAACTGGATTTTGATTTTATGTAAATGCGGTTAAAGCGTTCTGTCCACCCTCTGCCCAAATGCTATACTGTTATTGACTTGCCTTTGCTAGCTTCCGACTTTGTTCATCTTTTTCTAGTTTCTTGAGGTTTGAAGTTTGGCTGTTGATTTGAGATCTTTCCTCCCTTTTCATGTAGGCTTACAGCACTGCAAACTCCCCTCTCGGAGCTGCCTCTGCTGTCAGTGTCCCGTGGGTTTGCGCATGTCGTGTTTTCGTTTTTGTTTGTCTCAAGATATTTTCTAATTTCCTTTCTGATTTCTCCGTGGAATGGGTCCACGGCGTGGCCTTTACTTTCCACATTCCAGGGCGTGGCCTTTACTTTCCACATCCCCGTGGATTTCCAGCCTTCCTTCCACTATTGGTTTCTGGTTTCATTTCATCGCAGTTGGTTAATCTTCTTAAATTTGCTAAGATTTGTTTTGTGACCTGACACGCGACCCATCCCGGAGGACGCTCCGTGTGTGCTGGGGAAGAACGCACGGGCGCTCCCAGGTCCACACAGCGCTGGGCACAGAAGCCACGTGGAGACAGCCTGAGTGTCCATCGTGGCCGAGTGGACTAAGAACACGTAGTCTGTGCACACGGCAGAATATTATCCAGCCTTAAAAAAGCCGGAAATCCTGCTATTTGCAATGACGAATGATCCTGGAGGACGTCACCCTAGTGAAATAGGGGTCACACGAACACACACGCATTGCTTGACTCCATCTGTACGAGAAGCCCAGAGGCGGATTCGCAGAAACGGGAAGCAGAGTGGGGTCTCCAAGGACTTGCGGAGGCAGAGTGTGAGCTATCGTTTGACGGAGGTGACGATCAGTGACGCAGGATGAACACGTCCCAGGGGCCTGCGGTGGGACACTGATAACAATACCGCACTGTGCACCTGAAAGTGTGTGCAGAGGGTGGAGCTCATGTTCAGTGTTCTTACAAATAGGTGCATTTGGACTTACTTTAAAAAGATGATTTCAGAAGCAGGGAGACAGGGAGGGTGGAAAAACCAGCAAAGGGTTGCTGTTGAGCTGGTCCCTGACTGGGCAGTGGGGCTCACAGGGGCACCCCCGGAACCTGTGAGCACGCTGGGAAAGGACCCCCTGCTCACGTCACGTGATCCCGTTCCTCCGCCCTATCTGCTCACTTTGCACTGGTTTTACAAAGGACAGGAGCCTGGGCGTGCACATCCACCCTCTCCTGCCCAACTGCCCCCAAGGAATATGTGTACCTCGCCCCCCAACACACATACACTCTGGGCTCAGCCTGCACCCCGCTGAGCCGCCTCCTGAAGCCAGGACACAGGCCAGGGCGGAGGCGGGGCCAGCAGTGGGCGTGGGAATAGCTCGCCACGATCAGAGGTGGATCTAGACAGCGTGACTGGGGACAATAACCACCGCAGTGCAGAGAGGCCCTTGTGGACCCTCCCTACTCCTGGGGACAAGCAAGTGTGTCCCATCCCAGCGGGCCCCTCCTCGGGTGCTCCCACTGCTCTGTGCACGCAGGGATGTGACTTGGCTGGAGGACGCTTCGGGAAAGAGCCAGCCTCGGGGCCACCCCATGCAACTGGCCTGGGCAGTTTCGGGGGCTGCGATTGCCTTTAGCAAACTGCGCACCCCAACTTGCAGGACCACAGATCTGCATGGACCCCGCGCCTCCTCCTCCGAGGACAAGTTGCCTTTACCGCGTGAAGTTCGGAAAGTTTGTTCCTCCCCGGGCTGTGCATTCTCTCGTGCCCTCCCCTTGCTGTGTGGGCTCTCCGTGTGCGATGGGGGTGCAGAGGGGAAGCTCCAGGGAGGGGGGACCCCCAGTGTAGTGTCGTTCAGCGTTGTGTCTGGCTTGTCAGGGGAACCAGGCAGTTTGAGAATTGCCAAAGCTCATCCCTGGCTTGGTTCCTACAGTGATTCCGTAGAGCCAATTAGCACCCTGTCTCCCCAGCATCCTTCTCCTCGGGGCACCAAGTCCACTCTGGCAGCACGGAGACAACCTTCTCTGCCACGTTCCCTGCGCTGATGACTCAGACGTAACTCGCACACAGCCCAGCTCCTGAGGAGTCCTCCGGTCTCATCCAAGGCAGCTCAGGCTTTAAGAAAACAAGGCAGCTTCCCAAGGAAGGACACCCACAATTTAGCCTCTCGAAACATATTGCTTCACTTCTTTTTTGGGTGGAGGTCCTCACCCTTCCCCTTTCTTCCCCGCCCCCCACCCCATCCTTCTGTGGTCGCAGGAAACATGAGTTGAGACGTGCGGTTCCTGCCTGGCTTCTCTCCTGCAACGGGAGCACAAGCAGAATATCGGGTTCCATACGTGACGGGAAGGTGGTATGGCAACGGCTTGCACGTGAGCCCGGGCCGCCCTGGAGTGGGCTGCTTCCTTTCAGCTGTGCGAGTGGAGAAAACCTCACTGTGGATGTGGTTGGTATTTTTAGTGTCCAAGGACATACTTCGTTTGGGGACGAATCAACTAGCAGTTAGACCATTGGCTGTTCCCTGTGGGCACCGGGAATAGCAGGGACCTCCTGCCACCCCACGACATCAAGCTGCCCTGCCGTGTCCTGTGAGCTCCCAGCAGCAAGGGTACATGGAGGTGAGCGTGGGCTCCTTCCTGCGTCGCACCCCCAAGTGGATAAGCGAGCAGTCTTCAGAGACAAGAGTCAACTGTGCCCCTTACATAGGGCAGCGTGACAGCCAGTCATCTGCTGCTGTGTAACAAATCATCCCACAACGTGGTGGCTTAAAACAACCGCCTTCGATTGTATGTCACAATTTTGTGGGTCGGGAATTCAGACATGGTTTGGCTGGATGATTTTTCTGTTCTGAGTGATGTCCACGGAGGTCACTCTGTGGTACTCAGCTAAGGAATGGGCTGGTCTAGGGTGTCTGAGACAGCTCCACTGGTATGCCTGGAACCTTGGCAAGGAAGGTGACCTACATGTGGCCTCCTTAGCGTGGTGGTCTCAGTGTGGTTAGATTCCCTCCACGGCAGCTCAGGGACCCAGACAATGTTCCAAGAGGCCCCGGTGGGAGCTGCCAAGCTTCGTATGATCTAGTCTCAGAAGATCTAGCAGTCAGTTCTGTTGCCAGATAAGTCGCTAAGGCTAGCCCGGATTTAAGGAAGGAGAACTCAACTTCACCCTGGGATGGGAAGAGCAGCAAAGAATGGCGGCATCTTTAACCCACCGTGGGCAGAGCCACTCCCCTTTTAGAAGTCTAGTTTCCTCCTGAGTAAGTAGACCCCACCCCAGAGAGTGGGAGTGAGGCTGAAATGACATAATCCACCTAAAGTGCTCAGTTTTCAGACCTTGAATAAGGTCAGACGACGGCTCTTCTTGCCCTTGTTTCCGGCTAGATTGGAAACTTCCTGGATGTTGAGCTCTGGGAACCCTCGCACTAAGCGCGTTCGGGCCGTCCACGCGGCTGCCCCAGCTGTGTCCCCTCCCCCACATGTTGACAGAGCTCCTCTGAACACGGACTTTCAAGTGCGGTAACACGGATCCGGGGTAGAGAAGGCCACACATGTTCACTAAAGATCATTATCTCCTAAAAGCAACGACGATTGGTTGAGAACCAGCCTTCCCCAGAACAATTTATAAATGAAAGAAAAATATAATAGTCATTGAAATCCCAAAACAGGGAGACTATTTACACATGCAGAGTGCTTCCCTGTTGCCAATTCCCAAAGCTTACGCTCCTAAGTGGGAGAGAGCGAGCGCAACTCCGCTAATTGGCATCTGAAATACTGTGCTGGGAAGACGCTCGCCAGGACTCCACAGGACGCGGGGACACTCCCCGTGGGGTCCTGGAGATGTGAGGTTATTGTCCCAGCAGTGGCCGTGAGCAGGGAAGCAGCGACTCCGCAGCTGGAAACGAGGGGTGAGGACGGTCCACGCAGGTGAGGGAGGAAGCCACTGGCTTATCCAGAATTCACGCAGGGAGAAAGTGGGCAAAGAAATGCCTCAGTCTCCAAGCTGTGGAAACCAGGGGCATCGGGAGCAGGCAGCACAGGCTACCCGGAGGACGGGCGCACAAACTGCGGTGCAGCCGGACAGCGGAATATTATTCAGCCATAAACAGTGAGCTGTTAGCCAGGAAAAGACGCAGAGGAGACCCAGTTCATGTCACTCAGTGGACGAAGCCACTCCGTTCTGAAAAGGTCACAGACCGTATGACTCGGACTCTGTGGCATTCTGGAAAAGGCAACGTTACGGAGACAGTGAAAAGATTGGTGTTTGCCGGGGTTGGAGGGAGAAAAGGGTGAAAGGTGGAACACGGGCTTTTTAGGGCAGTGAAACTATTCTGTATGATCTCGTCATGCTGGATACATTCGTCAAAACCCTTAAAATCCCACAGCACAGAGAGCAGACCCTACTGTAAAGCATGGACCTTGGGTAATGATCAGGTATCGATATTGGTTTGTCAGTGGTAACAAATCACCCACGAAGGCGAGATGTCAGTATTGGGAAAGCTGTGTCCGTGTGTACACACCTAGGGAGAAACCAGGTGTCCGGGAACACGCCACACATTCTGCTCAATTTGTCTATCAACCTAAAACTGCTCTAAAATATAAAGTTAATTATGAAATAATTGTAAAAAACATTGGTGTGAGGGGGTCCCAGGAGGGTCTACTATTCACAGTAAACAGAAGTTAGAGACTTTGTGAAATTCAGAGAAGCAGCTGGCCTCACCTGGAACAGCAGGTGACTGCCTGCCCCAGCCCTGGGGAGCCGAACCCTGGGGTCCTGGCAAGGGGGCGGCGCCTGTTCTCTGATCTCAGAACCAGAAGTGTTTCTGTTTTCTCCCCATAAATCAAGGCTGACACTACAAGTCCCGCCCCGCACGGGAGGCAGCGAGGGGAGCTGTGATGTTAGCTGTGACCGTGCCAGGCCCCCGCAGCGCAGGGCTCCCCAGCTCCTCTACCTGGCGCCTTGGTTCCAGGTCCAGGGGGACAGCGGCCGAGTCTGTCTCATCCCTGGCTGCGCACCGCTGAGATGTAGCACAGCACCTGCGCGTAGGCAGAGCTCTGAATTCACTGACAAATTTGGAGGATCCGACAGGGATGGGAGGTGGCTTTGAATCCTTCACACAGGACTAGAGAGACGGGGATGTCTTGGGGCTGACGCCCATGCTGTTCTCATTCATCCATGCACACGAGCTGATGTGCTAAACAAAGACACTGGTGGGTGAACCACAGGGGCTGTTCTCATCTTCGATTTACAAGGCGGATGCCTGTGGTCCTGTGGGAAAACCCACAGTCTCTGGAGAACTCCTGTGATCCTTCTAGAAGCCCTGTAGTTGTCGCTGTTCTTCTTCCCTTGTTCTGGGAACGAACGTTCCAGTAGAAACCACAGGTGAGAGGCAGAGAAGGCGGAAAGGCTGCGTGCAGATCTCAGCCTGGGCCCCGCTCCTGCTGACTTACTGCACACCCCTCGCCGTCCTCTGACGCCCAGCGCCCGTCACCACGGACTCGTCTGCACGCGCCGCCTCCCTGCATGCGGCCGGCCCTCTGTCTGTGGGGAACCTCGTTCCTCGGCACCAATTCCACACGTTTGCCTGAGAGCTGGGTCTCCTGCTGAGTAGCCCAGAGGGTCAGTATCACCTCCTTTCCTTCTTCACGTCTCTTCTCTGCTCCCCACACGGTGTCGGGTCGCCTGGAAGCCCCTCCTGGCTGATCTGAGAATCCCACTGTCACCCCCACCGAGGGGGACATCCCGGCCACTTCTGGACCCCTGCCACGTTCCCCTCCACCACATCAGGCCTCCATTCGCCAGCCCGTGGTGGCCGCTCACTGGGAAGATGTCAGAACTTACGTCCCAATGCGGCGTTGGAGACGGGAACCTTTGGAAGTGACCGCAGCCTCTGCAGAGATGCAGCACCGCGCGCGTCCAGAGCCGCCGGGGGATGTGTAGAAGAGCATCCTCAGGCCCTGAGGACATTTGCTGAACCTAAGTCTGCAGGGCTGGGCAGCCGTCCGCACACTCACATGTTTACGGAACTTGCCAGGCAGTCTTGCTGCCGGACCGGGAAGTGGCTCTCTGAAGGGACTGTGTGTTTGGGTGGGCGGTGCCTTCCATCGGCTTGTCCGTCTGCTTTGGGCTTCAGTTGCAGACCCAGAAAGGAAAGGAGGGCGCTGCCCCAGGGGCTGGCGGAGGGCTTGCTTCCAGAGCACAGGATGCTTAGCCTACCCGGCCCTCCCTGCACATCACCTGAGCAGAATGGAGTGGCCTGTCCCCCTCCCCAAGGGACCCAGCCGCCTTTCAGCAGCCTGGGACTCGTGCTGGAGAAGTGACCAGCAGTAATCCCAATAACAAAACCAGGTGAACCGCAACTTGAAAGGCTCCAGCCCCCGTCTCCGTAGCTGGGAGCTGTGTCCGCCAGGCAACCCCGTGTGGCTGAGGCCAACACAGCGCCCCTGCGCTGCCGGCAGTCTCATCCCTCCAGGCAGGCGTTTTAACGGCAAGGCCCACGGCCCCCTTCCTTTCCACTTTCTTGGTCTCTCTGGGGTTTTACTCCCACTCTCCAGCCACCCAGCACCTCCCCCGCTTTCCTCCTCCCTTCACATCCGATGTTGCTTGTTTTACTGTGTGATTCGATTTCCTCTCTGTGGACATTTGTTTTATCGTCTTCCTCGCCCTCCCTCCCCCTCGCCTTCGGAATCTCACGTCGCTGACGGATTCACGGCCATGCTTGCTGGCACCACCGTGTCCCCTCGTTCCCTCCACGCCCTTGCAGGGCAGCGGTTTGGGCAGGTGTGGCGTCGCGGTTCCTGCCCCACTCCTGCGAGGCCGGGCCCTGGGAAACTGCACCTCCTCTCCCGGCGTGCCCGGAGTTCATCCGGACGTTCATTATTCAGATGCCTACTGCGCGCCGGCACGCCAGGTCCTGCCCTCGGCACTGGGGGGACAGGGGCACAGGGTGGCATGCAGGCAGAGACGCCCCTGCCCTCCGGGGATAGGTGGGGAGCTGCAAGAACCAGAGTGAGGGGTGAGCAGTTCCTGGCGGCCGGGGAGGCGGGACGGGCAGCCGTGCGGGGTCCTGCAGCCTCTCTGAGCAGAAGGCTGCGTGCTGAGCGGCAGCTGGCCAGGGGAGGTCTGGGCAGGATGTTCCAAACAGCAGGTTCCGAGACCCAGATGCAGGAACCAGCTCTGGAGGAGCCAGAAAGCCAGTGGGTGGGAGTTGGGGGCTGTGGGGGACCAGGCTCGCGTCTCAGGCAGGGGCCGGGCGGTTTAGGGCCTTGCGGGCCGTGGAGAGACAATCGAGGGTCCACGGGAGGCCACCTGGGGGCTTTGGGCTGTGTCTGGAACTCAGTCGTCACTGGGTGCCCCTGGGCCGGGTTTGCAGAGATGCAGTGAGGGGCACCGCTGAGACGGCGGGGTCAGGGTTCCAGCTGGAGGGAGGTGGATGGACTTGGGGTATGCTTGGGGGAAGAATCAACAGAAAAGGAAAAAAGATAAAAATAAAGAAAAAAATCAGTTCTCTGCCCCACCATGCTGGTCTCGGGCTACGGGCTGGAGAATGCTCTCAACCCGAGACACGACGACACGGCTCCACCCCGTGTGAGGAGGTCCAGCGAGCAGGTGCTCTGGGATCGGGGACCCACGTCCCCGGGGGATATGGGAACGTGACAAGGTGCACTGCGTCCCAGGTCTCAGGCTGACACTGTTAGTCCACCCACGTCAGCGGCACCCATCCCAGCCGGGGTTTCCCGACCTCATTTCTCCTCCATCAGGCTGCGGTACAAACCAGCAAGCGACCAGGCAGACGCCACGCAAGGTCGCCAGCGAAGTTCTGTTAGTGGCCTCCCCGTGACACGTGTCTCACTGCTCCCACCACTGGTGTGCCCCTTCCTAACAGCAGACAGGAGCAAACAAGCAGCAAAAACACGAACAAAACAAGGACCCAGATCCTGAAACAGCCGCCCCAGCCCCTGTCGCCAGGACGCGCCCTCCTCCTCCTCCGGCAGACCCCGTACCTTTGAGAGTTGCGTGGTTCGACGGTTCTGACCTTTTTCCCTCTGAGCTGCACTGCCTGCAACCTAGAAATTTCCAAAGATTCCAAGTCCTTCCCCCAACTCCAACTCCCAGAGCAGCAGATGCAGCCTCCCTCGTTCTTCCTCAGAACTCAGCAAACACGGCACCCTTCCCGGGGGTGGAGGGGCTAAAGATGCTCCGCTCCCCTTGTGCCTCAGTTTCTTTCTCTGTATAATGGGGAGCATAGGAAGTACCCCAGGGGCACGAGTGTGGCCCACGTGGGCCATGGTTGGTATCATTTCTTTATTCATCCACCCACTGGGGGCCTCCAGAGGGTCGGACCCTGGGCCACGTGGCCCCTAGGCTCTCACAGTGGCCAGAGGACAGACACCCAGACAGGAACTCCACCGCACTGTGAAGAGAGACGTGAAAGAAGTCCCAGGTTAGCCTGAACCAACTCAGTGGCCCAGGAGAAAGAGCGGTGCAAGTCAGGGGAGGGGCGACCTCCTGGCAAGGTGAAGGTGGCCCGCGGAGGCGTGGAGGGCACTGCAGGGGCCACGGCAGGGAGCCTGGGAGGCCGTGTGCTTCTGGCTGGACGGAGGGTCAGGCTTCTGCCTGCGGGAGTGAAAGAAGAAAGGTTCGGGGGGGAGGGGACGTGTGCACATCGCCCTGGATGTCTGCACCAAGGGAGAGCCTCACGGTCACGCCCCTTGGCTCCGAGTCACGCGGCCTCCTGTTGGGTCACGGCCGGTGGCCCAGGACAGGCTACTCACACGTCCAAGTCTGTCTTCTGTCAGGGGAGGGCCTTCCCGTGCAGCGATGGCACGAGACAATGACTCGAAAACCGTCAACACAGGACCTGGCACACGATAAATATTAATATCAGTCCAAGTTAAAGGAGAAAGACGGTGGTGGTAAAAATGAAAACAGTGATGATGATAACGCCGTTCTCTCCTTTGTCCGCGACTCACTCTGCTTCGGTGGCGAGCACTGCTGGAAGGGAAGGCGGGGAGCCACTGTCTCAGTCTCTCAGTCTCTCCCTCTCGCTCCTCTCTGTTCCAGGCGGCAGATTCTTGGAAGCTGGCGTCAGGCTGACTGCGTTCATTCCTGCAGTGCCACGAACGTCTTCAGTCCCCCACAAGATACTGTTCCATTCTACGAACAAATCTGCTAACATCTCCCTGCTTTCTGTACAAAACAGCTGTTTTGGTCTAACATTGAAGCATCTTTAAAAAATTGTGATAAATAGCGGGGAAAACAAATTAACATCTGACACAAAGACAGCCCTGCTGCAAGCATTTGCTTTGGTTCTAAAGATGAACCTTCCCGGACCCCCCTCCGCAAGTGGGAGACGAGGGGAGCAGCTACGAAGCGTAGCAGACATCTGTAGTCCAATTACAGTCAACAGTCTCCAGGTGTGGAGAGGAAATCGTCACACGGTACCCTCCCCAATGCATTTTCTTAATCTCTCTTAGAAACAAAAGCACACTTTTCTCTAGGGCTCTTTAACCAGTGTGTAGAGATGAAAGCTCCTCCGACAGGCCCACTGCCGCCCTCCGCACACAGGGTGGGGCACGGGCAGGTGAGCCCCTCTCCTGTGCCTATGCCAGTGTGTCCCCAGCTTCCCCAGGCGGAGTCCCAGGCTGCACTCCCCAAGGCCCAGACTCTGCAGATCCAGGAGGCGGCCCAGGAAGTAGCATTTTCACGATGCTCCTGGCTGCTGCATGTCACGCGGGGGGTACTGGCCGTGGGCTAGGCTGGCAGTTCTCAAATGCTAGCGTGCATGGACACAGACTAAAGAGGTTGTTAAAAGGCCAGGTCCCAGGGCCCATTCCCCAAAACTCCAAGTCTGTGGGTCTCAGCTGGAGCCCAGGAGTCTGCCTTTCCACCACTTTGGTGCAGATGGCCTGAGGGCCAGAGGTGGGTGTGGCCAGGAACCCCCTTAACACACAGACTCCATCTGGTAGGTCTGGGGCCCGGGGTCTGCATTTTTAACAAGCCCCCGTGGGTTGTTGATGCTGCTGGCCTGGGGCCCACACTTGCAGTGACCACTCTGTGGGCCCCCCTTTGAAAGCACTGCTTGGTATTTTAGATCATGTTTTCCCTTCCCTCTCGGTGTATCCGCTCTGCTTCTCAGAGTAAGTCTGACAAACCAATGCTCCCTGCTGGACTTGCATCAGTTACTGCAGTGCTTCCAGAACTGTATTCCTGAGAATGCAAGTTCCTGTAAGGCATTTATGCTGCACAGGAAGGTTTGCTTGAACAAACGAGTCTGGGCAATGCTGCACACACCAAGGCCCCTGGGCCTGGGTTAGAACGCTAGTACCTGCGCCGACCTCTCCACCTGCCTCCGCCTGACTGCACGCCGGGGTGATAACAAACCCACTTCGTGGAGTTAGGAGGATTTCAAGGGTTGATTCACACAGAGCTCCCACAGCTGTGCCTCGCACACAGTTAGCACCTGGCAAGGGTGGGTTATTGTCAGCATTTACCCTGTCTGGAAGCCACGATGTGCTTTAGCAGAGTCAAGCCTCAGACATTCAGGAGCAGAGGGAGACAGGTTAACCCAGTGTTTAGGGTTTATCCTGCCTGTCCCCTCCTTTTTATTTTCAGATGCGCATGCTTATCAGCGCCCAAGTAGTTTCACGAGCACATTAGAGCAAATGCTGGGATATGTGTCACCTCTCCCAAGAAACCATTTGCATAATGCTCAGGTCGTTTTCAGACAAGGCGTGGCCCCTGCAATGGACTTTTCCAGATAATAGGCCAGGACACAAGACTGGAGAGGGGTCTTGGTGTCCAAAGCAGGCTTGGGCAGCTTCTGATGTCACCTGGCAGCGATGAAGCACCTTGACTAAGGAGAGAAGCAGGTGTGGGCACGTGGCTGAGGAGTGGCGTCGCCTCACCCCGTGTGGATCTTGGATGGGCTTATTCAGGAAACTCAGTGTTGACGCAGGACTCAGAGCAAGTCCAAACATAGCGGCAAACCAGGCCACGGAGAGTGTCACCTCTTCTCCCGCCAGGCAGGGCAAGGGACAAGACCCGGGGAAGGAGTGGCAGGTGGGTGCACATCCCATTCGGTAGTCCCAAAGCTGCAGTCGAGAAACCAAATCTGGCCTTCTCTGCTCCTCTTGGATTGTCCAAAATCCGATTTCCTTAAGTGTAAGGCAGAACACTGACCAGCAGACCAGCCCACCCGTGAGTGCGAGCGTTCTGGGAGAAACACAGGGAGGGGCTGCCAGAGCTGACTCTGAACTTGAAGCCTACAGTGTCACTCACCTTCTTCCTCTGCCTTTCCTGTTCCTTAAACCAGAACTAATGTATTCTGGACACAGAGCTCCCCCACACCAAGACAAAGAAATTTTGAAATATTTGAGCAAACAAAACCACCTTTCTTTAAATCTCCAAGCCAAAAGGAAACATGCAGAAACATTTACTCATCTTCCGAGCAGCATACACACACACACACACACACACACACACACACACACATTTTTTACTTAATAATCCTGTAAGAAAGTGTCCCCCCAGTTCAGAAAGCCTCCGTGCAGAGCACTCGAATCCAGCCCCGCCAGCCCCCACCTGTCTTCCTGACCCTCCTGAAAGCTGTTCCGTCTAGGAAGTTCCTCCCGTCCTAAAGCCGAGAATTTCTCTCTTGACTTCCCAGGCCTGGCAGTGTGTTTTGATGCACAAACAGGAATTAGTACCGTGCCCGATGCTTAGGGCACATTAGAGAGGGGACCAGACCCCAGCCTTCCCATAGCAGGAGGGTGGGCGAAGCCCTGCAGGCTGAAGTCTGGGCCTCGGTCCTCTCTTTTCTGCTGGTCTCTCAAGTTGGCGACCCGCCCTCCCCGAAGCTGCCTGGCCTGGGTTTGAGGCCCCGAGGCAGGCCTTCGCCAGCGGCAAGACGACACTTGAAGAGCAAGGAGCAGAATAGAGGTGCCCACTCTCACGGCGGCCGGCCAGGGGGCTGGACTAGGACCGCGGGGCGCCCCATGCAGAAGGGTGCCCTGGGTTTGGGGCGGGAACGTCAGAGCCTCCTCCAACCTCCGCGCCCTGCCTCCCCCCGAAGACTGAGTGTCCTTGGCCCTTCGGCGGGAACCGGGCTCCAGACGCCCAGCGGGGCCGAGGCCGGGCTGGGAAGCGGGGCGGCGGGCGGCGCGGCTCCTTTAAGGCCCGCGTCAGCCGGGAGCGCAGGGGCCGGGCCGCGGGGCGGGGCCTCGGCGGGGCCGCCCCGCGGCTTCACCTGCAGTTCGGAGCGCGCGGAACAGAGGCGCGGGCGGCTGCGAGGCCGGCGGACGCACCGGCCGGAGGGAGCGCGCCGCCGGCCGGACTTGGCCTCGCTCCCGGAGCCGAGGCGGCGAGCGCGGCGGGCGCAGCCGGGCTGGAGGCTCGGGGCCGGCGCGCGGAAGCGGCGGCGGCGGCGATCGGAGCGGCGGCGGGGAGCGGGCTCCGGGCGCCGGGCGGGCGCCGGGGCGCGGCGCGGCGGGGAAGATGACCGCGGGCTCCGGCGTGCTCCTCGTGCTGCTCTCGCTCTCCGGTGCGCTCCGGGTAAGTTGCCGCCTCCCGCCCCGGCCGATCGGGGACCGGGGGCAGCGCGGGGCCGCCCTCGGAGCCGGAGGGGCGCGCACACGCCCGCTGGGCTCTCCCGGGCTTCCCCGGCCCGCGCCCGGCGCCCCCGCCGCGCTCGCCGCTGCATCCAGCCCGGCGCCCGCGCCCGGAGAAGCTGCCTGCGGGCGGCAGGAGCTGCGGGCGCGGCGGGGAGCGGCGGTGCGGAGCCGGTGGGAGTGCGGCTGGGTGGAGGACCCAGAGAGCTCTGCCCGCGCAGGCACCCGCCGAGCATCCTTCGGCCGCTCCAAGCCCGCGGCCGCTGCCCGGAGCTGGGCTTGCCTGCCTGGGGCAGGCTGCCCATTGGCGGTGACGGCGCGCCCTCCATCGCCCGGGAGCCGCGCGCCTCCGGAGTTGGCGAGCCCAGCCCGAGCCGTGGCTGCGGGCGAGCGGAGCTGGAGACAGCGGGCCACGGATCGGCGAGTGGGGGCTCCTGGTCTGTCCGCTCCTGCCCGGGGCTGGGGTCCGTTGCACGGTGCCGCCTCAGTCCTCGGTTGCCGGCGGGACCGTCGCTGCGGGTGGGCGGCGAATGCGGACCGCAGGGCACCCTCACCGCCGAGCTCGAGGCGCGGGCTTAGCCCGTGTGTCAGGCGGGGCCTCGCGCCTCAGAGCGGGGCCGGGAAGCCGGGCACCCGGCGGGCGCAGGGCGAGGGCGCGCCCCGGGAGACTGAGCCGGGCGCCCGCTTTCTTCCTGCGGAGCCCCGCGGGCCCGATCCCAGCCTCTCTGTGCGCCCGGAGAGGAGCAGGGCCCGCGGGGGCAGCGTGCGCGGCTGCTCCGGGGGCGCCCCTGGGCGGAGGCGGAGGCGGAGGGGCGGCGGGAGTTGCAGAGACCCCCTCTCGTGGCCGATCGGCCTCGCTGCCTCCTCCCGGGCCGCGCTGTGGTAACCTCGGAAATAAACAAGTGCGGCGGCGGGAGGCCGGCTCCGAGGCCGCGGGGCGCTCGGGGATGTGCTGGGCACTGGGCCCGGGCGGGCCGAAAGTTTCCTGGACGAGTTTAGCCTCCCCCGGGCTGCGAGCGCTATTTGGGGCTCCGTTCTCGAGGAAAGGAGCCGCGGTTTGGACCTTTTTCCCAAGGAATGACCCGCATCCCGCTCGCCCTTCCCCTTGGTGCTTCGGGGCGGAGGTGCGCCCGCCTCCCCGGCCCGCTTCGGGCGGCCTGAAGCCTCGGGCCGGGCAGCCTCCTCGGCCCAAGCCGCGCGCGCGGGCGTCGGCGGCGCGCAGGGCTGGAGAAGGCGCCTGCGGGAGGCATGTTCCGCCCCAGCGGCCCGACCAGGGCGCGACTGCGGGGTGCGGGCTGCGCCCGGGCTCCCTGGCTCGCTCTCGCACTGGGCGCCGCGCCGCTGTGCTCCTTCTCCCGTGGCGGGGCTGGCTTCCCTGCTGCTACGCTGCCTCTCCCTCCAATCCCACAGCCCGGCGGGCGCCCTGCTTCTCGGTGGCGCCCACTCCCAGAGCTTGGGAGGGGCCCTGTCGTCCACCCCCTCCTCCCGTCCCTGTGCCGTGGACCCTAGACTTCCCTGCTGGACAGGGAAGACCAGCGAGCTCCCCAGGATAGGAGAACGCTCACCCTTTCTGTCAGTTAGGGGAGCTCTTTCGCCCGGTTGGGCTGCAGCCGGGGCTGTGAGGGTGCACAGTGTCCAGGGAAGCGGGGAGAAGACTGGAGGGGCAGCCGCTCCCACCCCCTCCTCGCAGCCTCCGGCGGAGCGGCCTTCTTTGCCGGGCTCTGGTCCTGGAACCGCTCTTCCACCTCCTGGGCGACCGCAGAGAGGAGACTCCCGCAGCTCCCTCTCCACCTCCCGAGCCTGGATGGCTCTGACAAGGGCCGGCTCGCTCGCCTCTCCTCCCCTCAGAGCTGACACTGAATACTCTGCCTCTGCCTCTTGGCCGTGCTCAGCCTTCCCCGTGCCAATCCCGCCGCACAGGCCGGCCTGCGGTGCTGGCCTTCAGTCCCCGCAGCTCATCGGGCTGTGCGCCCGCAGGGGAGGGTCCCCCAGTCTGCAGTCTAGGCTAATGGTCCTTTCCGTCCCCAGAGACCTGAGCATCCGGCAGATGCCACCTCTGGGTGGAGACTGGTTTATCAGCGTTTTCCTCTCAGCCAGAGACCTTTTGCTCAGCAGGCCCCCGGCCACATGGGTTGAATTAAGCCCCTGTGAACTTGTTTTGTTTTATCCTGTCTTCTTTCTGTTCTTAGGCCCATAATGAGGATCTTACAGCCAGAGAGACCTGCAAGGCCGGGTTCTCAGAAGAAGATTACACAGCCTTAATCTCCCAAAATATCTTGGAAGGGGAGAAGCTACTCAAAGGTAGGGGCGAGGCCTCGGGGGTGGGAGTGAACCGCAGGGTGCTTTCCCGTGGGGAGAACAGCCACGCGGAGGAGGCAGGGCCTTCGAGTCTCAGTGCTGTGCTTTCTGCAGAGTGGTGATTGTGAGGTCAACAGGGTACAGACTGGTCGACCTAAAAGGCGTCTTGCATCACAGGTGAATGATTCGCCATCCCTGCCGTTTTTGAGTGAAGTGAATCATTTCCTGGGCAACAAATCAGAGTTCGGATGTAGCAGCACCCAAATAATGTGCAGAGAGAGACTTTCTTACCAAGTATTTTTATGTATGAAATTCTGGATTCTTAAATTACCCCTGCTTTGAAATGCATGATAAAACAGACAGTGTTGTTGGAAACGCAGTAAATAAGCCCACAGACGTTCTGTTCACAAATGTGGCATTCATTTTCATTACTGCCCTACTGACAACACGCACGCACACACACACACACACACACACATGCGCGCGCGTGCACACACACACGCACACACCACTCAGCTTCATCGTCGGTGCAGGTTTGCCTCCACGTTTGCGATGGGAAGTCAGAGACAGCTTCAAAAGTCACATGACACTAGATCATTCTGCATATTAAATACATTCCCCTTTCAAGACAAACTGATTAATCTTTACATTGGCACAGGAAGGGAAGTCAGTCAGATCTTCCTTCCCGAGGTTTCCTAGTTGCCCGTGCGCACCTTGGCTGTGGGCTTTCCCTCTTGGCATGAGTTTCCCAGAAGTGACAGCCTTTGATTTCAAAGTGATGGAGAAAACAAACCTTCCATAAAGTATAAAGGTAAATTTCACATTCACGCCTAAATATCCTCAGACCGTTGACTTCCCTACCAGTTTTGTGTGTCAGGGAGTATAGAATTTTCCCTCAAGAGCTGACACAGGTCGCGTTTGTGCACGCACAGGTGAGCTCTGTCCCACACCTGGGTGCTTTTTCAGATCCTTACCTTTCAAGACAGAGCCTGTTGACTTGACGTTGCTTATTCCTAGTTATGTGAATCAGGATTTTTATTTCGCACCGAATCCAAAATACTTATTTCTTGGTATCTGAGTTGTGATACTATCGACTCACTCGTTGAGCACCAAAAAAATAAAAAGATCTCCGGGCTGTTGGCCTAGGAGCAGAATGGATGCACCGTCTAAATAGGCATACGTGATAAAGAGTTTTCCAGAGATGTTCCATTGATTGTGTGCGTATGTCATTTTGGCGTTAGAATGGGAAGACCATCTTCATGACCCTCTGGGTTACCAAGAATCCCTGAGGATCTGCAGAGAAGGCCCAGGGGGCTCCCCAACTCTCCGTGCATCACACTGTCCCATATAGCTCGTGGGGCCCTGACTGCAGCCCACTGTCCACACGTCCTGGACTCCTCAGCTGTGCTGAAACTGGCACCCGTAAGCCTCCCTGAGTGTGTGGCTAAACGTGATAAGATCTTGGCGTATCTGTTTTACTCAAGGACTTAAGAAAAAAAAGTCTCTCTTTTATTAATAGCAAGTACCGCCTACTATAGAAGAGAATGACAAATTCTCATACTTTTACAATACAGTGTCAGGTTTCAAACAACCGTGTCTCCTCCGTCGTCATGGGCTGCGCGGGCATCTCAGCCTCCCGCGGGTCCAGGCCATACCGCGCTCTGCTCTAGGCTGGTGAGGTGGAGCAGGCTGGACCACTGGCCAGATGCTGGCCTGGCTGCTGTGCCCAGATGGTATTCACCTCGTAGGGGACAGTAGGGGACGAAGAGTCAGGTGATCCTAGGTGAACCTGGACCAGCTCGTGGACCTTGTGTTTGCGCAAATTGCTTTCCAAGCCGTCATTCACTGACACGGGACGTTTGCCCAGCCCCAGCCGGGTTCAGAGAAGAACCGCAGAGTCTCCTCTGAGCACCCGGGGATCCCGGGTCCTCCGTCCGCTCCTCTGGCTGCGCTGTAGTTGTATGGCTTCTCCCGCGCCTGCACGGCCACCCTCTCCCTGTTCTCTTCCCCTTGCTGCTCTTCTAAAGGTGTAGCATCTCAGAACAAAGAGATGTTTTTATGTCTTACAAATCATTTTGCACATGTAGAGGCAAAATCTGACACACACTCAAGCCAGGACATATGACAATTTCCCTCCGTGTGTAGAAAACTTTGCAACTGCAAGCCCATGGAGAGGATGCCTGTGTCGTAAGTAAATAAGAAGCATGGTGTTTCTGTTAGTCTGGTAGGAATCAAGTTAAATAGATAATGACTACTTATAATTGAGTTATTCCAACGGAGAGAGCTTAACCTTAATTTGACAAGCAAAGCTTCAGAGCGTCCCCGTTTTATTCTAAGTGCGCCATCAGCGATTAACGACTACTTTGTGGTTCCTTCTCTCCGCCTGAGTCAGCTCACCAGAAGCCCCGAACACACAGATTCCAGCAGGAGCGATTTGTTACACAGTAATTAACTTGTTTATGATAAATGGATGGAAGAAATGTCGTGGCATTTTGTTTTATGTCTAAATGAAAAGCATTTGCATTCTAAAAATTTCATGCTAATTAGGCTTAAAATAGTTTCCCCCAATAGGGTAGCAAATACTATGAATTGCGAACCTCTTGCAAAGCGGAGCCTCGAAGTGTGGCAGTGCGGGTGTTCGCGGGCTGATTTGCAGCCTTCCTAGAGCCCCTCTGCCTCGGGTGTCCTGTCTGCGCTTTTACTGGCAAAAATTCGTATGTGATTGCGTATACTGTACGCCGTCGCTTTGTTTTTAGGGTAATTCACTTAGGGCCGTGATCACTGATGCATGGTAATATCTAACATAGGTTGGTTAAGTCGTTTTCCTTAGGCTGAAATGGAATGTTCTCTGAGCTATAGCTTAGTCTGGGACAATTGCTAACCCGGTGTCTTTTTCTCTGCTTTGTTAATAATTAACGGTCAGCCCGCCCGGAAGCTGCAGCCTGGCACGGTGACCTGCATCGCTCTCCTGCATGCCGGGCAGAGTTCTGGGCAAACCCAGACCAGCTTCGAGGCAAAAACTCACAAGGGTGAGACAGGTATAGGAGGCATAGTGGGAACTGACATCTCGTGGGTCATATCTCCCCCGATCTTGGGGAAAAGGGGAAGGGTGAGTAGAAGGGTTTGCTGGGGGCAGGGTCTTGGCATCGTCTGAGAAAGTGGGTACACTATGCATTCAGAAAATACGGAAAAGAGGAGCTTTGTTTCTAATGACTTAGTTTAATGAGACTTCCTGAGCACAGCCGGCCCTCTCCCCATTCACTAAGCAGCTTAGGACGGTCTGGTATACCTGCTAACCGCACCCTGACTCCTTATCAGAGAATTAATCTCATCTGGTCAATCGTCTCCTTCCTTAAACTGTCAGGTTCATGAGGACAGGAATTCTGTCATTCTTGTTTACCATTTATATTGTTTCAGGATATTCTTGGCCAACAGGATTAAACCCAGTTAACAGAATTTTAAATAAATGGGGGTTAATTTTTCTCATATAACAATGAATACAGAGATAGATTGTCAAGAGCTAGAGCCACATCTGTGACACTGTCATATGCCTACCTCATCTTCTTTCACCATTCTACCATCCTTAGTTTGTCATTTATTGCCTTATCATTACAAAGTGGCTGCTGTGGCTCCAGGTGTTGCATCTGAGTTCAGAGCACAGAGAAGGAGGTCATAGTAGCACCGCCTGCATCTCTTCCCCATATCAGGAAAGCAAACACTTTCTCCGAATCCCTGCAGAAGTTCTTGTTGGCCAGAACTAGGTCATATGGCATTCCTAGCTATGGGGAGTGCAGGAACGCAGAGAATTGCATTGTTATGTTTCACTTAGACCCGTTGTAGCCCGTCACCTGCTAGGGGAGCAAACTGCTCTTCTAGCACAGAACTGGGATTCTGTCTCAGGAAGGAAGGAGGAGGAAGGGATGCTGAGTAGACGAGCATTAGCGTCGGCCACACGCTTCCCGAGCATCCAGCACTGTACCTGAAACAGAGTAGACGATGAATTGTTGAGTGAATAAATGACTCACTTGCATACAGAGGCATCCAGAGGGAGGCCTGGTCGAAGAGAGATCAAATGCAGGTGTCTGGAATCAAGATCTAAGTTTGTCAAACTGGTGGGCATGGCCAGAGGTATGTCACCTTGTCTTTACACGCATGCTGAATGTAGCCTCTTCGCCTGTGCAGTTTGGCGTGGCCGCTTCTGTGTAGACAGGGAACTCTTCCAGGGCAGGGCGTGGCTGGATGACAGGCTAGACACGAGCACGTCTCACCACATACTGCCATCCAGCGCCGCGCCTAACCTGTGGTGGCTGCGCAGTCAGTATCAGTCAGATGAAGTAACGAATGAGCCAGAAAATGCTGACACTGGTCGTGTTTCTGAGTCTTTGGTTAACTCGCAGCAGAGCCGGCTGCCGCGCTGTTCAGATAGATGACACTAATGACGAGCCGCCCACGCACGCCTGCAGCCATTAGACACTGCAAGTCGCCCGTCCATTCTCTCTCTCCTCACTAGCGGATCTTGTCTGTGCCGATGCACTTGGCTGACGGGTGCCCTGCTTTAGGATATAAGCCTTAGATTCTAACACCACAATGGCAATGTGGCCTCTTTCTGGTCACTGGTATCTGATTATGTTAGTCTGTTATGTTAGGCTCCTGGGAAAGTTTTTTTATTTCTGATAAAAAAGAAACAGACCGAGCTGGCCATGCCTTCTGCCCTTTGCTCTGTGTCTTCCTCCTGCCTGGAACTTGCATATGATGGCTGAGGTGGAGCAACCGTCTTGTGACTGTGAGGATGGTGGAACAGAAACTGGGTCCCAGATGGCACCCTTGAACAACTGCAGAGCCCTGGACTCATTTTCTTTTAAGAGGCGAGAAAAAGAAGGTTCAGACACCACAGTGGGTTTTTTGTCATTGCAGCCAAATGCAGTCGTTGACTTAGGGAAAGCTGTGCACGCTAGCAACGCAGCCGCTAGCCCGGATCTAGGTTTTCAGGCTCCCTCTGCCCGCCCTGTGTTCCCTGGGCCTCGGCCTCTTACTCTGGCTTTAGCAGCCTCTTCTGTTCCCTTGTGAGTTAGTCTCCACCCAAGGCGCCAATTGCAGAGAGCACGTCACGGGCACTCAGTAAATATTTGCTGAATAAATGAAGCGAACGGTCACCGCTTCAGACTCTCTGGCGGTCAGGTGTGCGTGAACAGTTAAACACATTAAGCCAGGGCTGTCTATCTGAACCACCCATCAGAGAAGGTGAAGTTGTTGCTGGATCACAGAGCGACCCTCTTCCAGGGCTCCAGAGACTGTGTCGGGCTCTGTCTCCGCCCGCGGTGCGAACCGGCTCCAAAGGACCTCGGCCCGGCAGAGAAGCAGCGCTGAGCTGAGGCCGACTCAGACCCCGCTGGCGGCTCGGGTGAGCTTGAAGCCCGGAGGGTCTTGCTCTCGTGCTTCGTTCTGAGCACCCGGACCAGACCTCCCTGCCGCCGCTGGTCACTCCAGGGATCACCCAGAGCCCACGACGGAGCCTGATGCCTCCCTGTCCGTCCTTGGGGCATCCTTGCCTTTCAGAGGGCTGCTGTTGTTCGGGGGTCTTCAACAGCCTTTCCCTGTTGTAGTTTTCCTGGTTCCAGGGTTACGAGGTTCAGAAGGGGGCCTGTGTTTGCTGTACTTAGAAGGTGGGTTCTGTTGGGTGGAATGCAGGACCGGCACAGGGATGAGCCTAAAAAACGCTGCTTGGTGTGTCGTCCGCAGGCCCAAGCTCACCTGGAGAGAGAGGCTCCCAGTAGCCACGTTTGAAAACAAAATGGGGCAGGACGACGCCGCCCTTTGCACGCCGCGGCCACGTGCTCCTGGGGCGGCTGCCCCCGTGGCTCTGCCCTGCAGCTCCCACGGCAGGTGCTGCCCGTGGCCTTTCCACCACGAGGACCTGGGCTCGAGGAAGCGGCAGCGTGCTCTCCAAATCACTCGATTCCTAAGTCAGCAGGTCAGGAATCTTCCTGACCTCTGCCCTCGGTAACCACCGTCACTAAACACACCCTTCCTCGTAGAAGGCAGTGCACGCGCCGGTCCCAGCGAGAGGGCGTGGGAACTCGTCGGTGCCATGGCTTAAAGATTAATTAAAATTTTGTATTTTAGACATATGTATTTTAATTGAGTCTTAAGGTCAGGGAATGTGAGACTTTGTGTCGTTATAATGTTATAATAACAGCAAGTTCTGGTCGGTCCTTTGCGCACAATCTCATTCAGGCTTCACAAAGGCCCTTCCAGGGGGGTGACGCTGTTCCCGTTTTGTGGATCAGAAACCGATGGAGAGTAAGGCCATGAGATGGGCCTACGTGTGCGAGACTTGCTCTGTCTCCCACCCTGTCCAGGCCCAGGCCCCAGGCTTTTAGCTCGTTCGTCTCTCCCACTGTGAAAGATGGTTTTGGAGCACCATGGTCCCCGCACACGGGAGGGGACCCAGATGTTCGGGCCACAGTCATAGGGTCGGCCATGGCCGAGCGCTCAGAGGGGCCGGTTGTCTCTCAGCTCAGACATTGGCAGTGAACAGGCCCAGCGTGTCAAGAGGTGCTTGGTCGCGATTGCTCACGTATGAAGCTCAGCCGAAGTGGGTCCGAGCTCTGTGGACACCCTGGGTTTGCAAAACTGGCCCTGGGATCAGAAGAGCCCAGATTCCATGATGCTAGCAGGAGTCTCCTGATTCTGGGCGTGTGGCGCGCAGTCCCAGAGCACGTCCTCACGCGGCCTTCGGTCTCTGCCAGCGCTGGGGGAGGCAGTGCAAGCCAGGCCCGAGGGAGGAGTCCAGCAGTTCTGGAAGCCTCAGACACGTTGGACCTGAGCTGGGTTTGCACACAGGACCGGTTTCATAAACACTCCCTGTGGCATGAGGTTCTGGGAGCCGCGGTGGGGCTGCCTGCAGATCTGGAGAAGGTCTGGGCCGACTCCCTGACGCCACCTCTCGAGCGGATGGGCCTCGCGCTTACACGCGGCCTTTCTGCCCGGTTGGGGGTCCTGGGTGTTTGGGGACCTCTTATTCTGGGTTGAGAGAGAGCAAGGTGCTCAGTAGAACTTGGAAAGTCCCGAAAGCCGGCGCCGGGCAGGGTCTCTGTGGCTCACAAAGCCCCCGTGCCTGTGCCTCCCGCGAGGCCGTCCTGGGCGCGGTGTCGCTGAGAGCGGCGGCTGGATTGTCCTAGACGCTGCCAAGACCTGTGACTTCTTTGTTTCAGAAATAGTGATTTTCTAATGCTACTCTGCAGGGTTTTTTTAAAAAATCACAGTGAAATTCATAATCAAGTTTAAACGAAGTGTATTTGGTATGTATTTACCTGTAATGTTTGCTTCCTGACATTAATTTCAAAATGTGAAATTTTGTGAATTCTGTTAGGTAACTGGGTTAAATTTAAGGAAAACCTTCCCTCCTTCCTTTCTTTTTTCTTTGAAAGCGTGGTCAAGTAGATGCCAGAACTAATCATGAACCGAGAGAGAGCGCAAGCAAGCATTCGTCTTTTCAAAGAACGTGCCTATTATTCTGACTTTGGAGGAGCAATTTTTCCTCCAAGTGAATTCCGCTATAAAAACACCATAAGCCGCGTGAAGTTTCTCTCCATCAAGGCGATAAAGTTCTCCCGAGCGTGTTCTTGTAAAACCTCATGGACTTGCTCTCCTCCCTCCAATCCCCGGAGGGGGACTGTGATGTCTTGCAAACCTGGCTGGTAAAATCCTTTGCGTTTTTTTGTTAAAAGGGTCAGAATTTTGGTGCCTTTTTGCCCTGGCTCGGGGCTGCCCTCTCCTGGTGGCCTCCGGTACTGGCTGGCTGGTGTGTGTCCCTCTACTGTGGTCACCAGAAGCACAGCTTGTGGCTTTTAAACAAAAGAGGACAAAACAAAGCAAAAACGCCCTCCTGAATTATCTTTGACCAATGCGTGCTTCCAAAGGCCATTTTCCTTCCAGCCCCCACGTCACACCGGGGGTGGGAAGGAGGGTAGGGGCCAGTGTTTCGGGGGGACTTAGCAGGTGCTGACGGCTTCTCCTTTGATGCTTCCGAGACTCTGCAGCTCACGGCAGTGGGCGAGCATGCCCAGGCCACTTGCGATGTGCGGGGGCTCAGTCTGTGTGACTTTGTTTCCCACGTCGCCTTTTCTGGGAGAAATTTGCTTGATTTACGGATCGTGTCTGTTTCTTATTGTAGCACAAACCACCGCAGACGTAGCAGTTTAAACAACACGAGTCTGTTATGCTCTGGGGTCAGATGCCCATCGCTGAGTCCCCGGGCTGCAGGCGAGGCGTTGGCGGGGCTGGTTCTGGAGGCTCCAAGTGGTGGGGGGGTCCGTGTCTGGCCCCTGCCGGCTCCTCGAGGCTCTTGCTCCTCAGCCCCGGCCGTCCTCCACCGTCGCGACTTTCTCCGTAGTCGTATCTCCCTCCGCTTCTCTCTCCTCCACTTGGCAGCATCCCAGGATTGCGCCGGGCCCACCGGGTACCCTTGGACGATCTCCCGTGGCAAAGTCCTTCACTTAACCACACCTGCAAAGTCCCAGTTGCCACAGAAGGGCACAGTTTGCACGTTCCGGGGTTAGGAAGGGGACCTCCTCCCTCCTGCTGCCCACTGCGTGTCTGAGGGTGAGGCCGGCCGCCTGGGTGTGCGTGGCCGTTCCTTTCTGGCTCCCACATGTGGAGGACTCGCCGTGTGCCCTTCAGTCACACAGACCTCAGTGCACTGTGCACTGTGACTCGCTGTGACCTCAGTGCTGGTGACTGCACTGTCGGGGACACCGAGGCACAGAGTGATGAAGTAGCCTGCCGTGAGTCGTGGGTCGAGAAGGTCTCTGGGATGGAAAGCTCCGGCACCCAGCCACTGCCCACACGGCCGTCGTCCCATCCCACCTGCTTCCAGGAGCCCCCAGACCTGAGAACTGCCTGCTTTCTCCAGCGTCTGTGGCTGGGACTCGGGTGGGCAGCTGCCCCCTGGTCCCGAGATGGGCGTTGCCACCGTGAGACTCTGTAGGGCGAGCTGCGCCGGGCAGCCCACAGCAGCTTCCAGTCTGCCCACGTTCAACTCGGCCCCATTTGGATTCGCTGTGCGTCCTTGCAGACAGCATGTGGGGATTTAGAAGGATTAAGGTAAGCCCTCGGCGACAGGTAAATACCCACAGGCCCGAGAGTGCCGCTCAAGCCTCGCTCGTGGGAAGATGATCCTGTTGGAGGCCGGGGACCTCCTGGCCCAGGCAACACCCACCGGGTGCAGCCCCAGGTGTGGAGGCAGGCGTGCTTGGTCCTGCAGTGGGCGCACTGCCATTCGGAAAACTACTGAACTGCAATAATTCCCAGCCCCAGGGTGAGGGTGAGCAGACGCCGTGTGTGTCCCCGGAGCACAAGGCAGAGCAGGGTGCCCATGTCTTTGTGTGTCTGACTGGGAGAAAAGTCAGAGGTTGTGCTTTGCATTTGTCTTGGCTGCCCAGTGTAAGTTTAGACACATCTACGCTGATTTGTCTGGAAAGTAGGGAAGGAACTTGGCGTATGAGCTGCCCGGCGTGAGGCCCCAGGCTTGTGCTGCCTCAGGGGTCAGGGAGAAAACGCAGGCTGCAGCCCACGAGAGGTGCAGAGAGCCCCGTCTGGGAGTCGGGAGAGGGACTCAGTTTCCTCACCTGCAAAGCACGGGGTAAGGTGTCCAGTTGTAATCCAGGAGCTGCCTGCCCGGGGGACGCTTGCTAGACTTGGCACGTCCCTGGGTCCTACCTCAGACCTACTGTAGGGAGTGGGACAGTAGCCCCCAAAAAACACATCCACCCAGAACCTCTGGATGTGACATTATTTGGAGAAAGGGGCTTTGTGGATGTAATTGAGGATCTCGGGAGGAAATCTTCCCGGACTATCTGGGTGGGGCCCTAAACCCAATGACAGCTGTCTTTGCAAGAGACAGAGGAGAAGACAGACACAGAGGAGAAGGCCACGTGAAGACGGAGGCAGGGGGTGGAGAGGGGTTGGAGCGATGCGGCCACAAGCCCAGGATGCCAGAGTCGCCAGGAGCCGGGAAAGCCAAGGGAGGATCCTGCCCTGGAGCCTTCAGAGAGGCCACAGCCCCCCTGACCCCTGGATTCTGGACTCTGCTCCTCTCCAGCTGCAGGAGAATAAGTTTCTGTTATCTGAAGCCACCAAGTTTTTGGTCATTTGTGGCAGCAGCCACGGGGAGCTAATCCACCCACCGCATGGGGAATTCAGGGGTGTGGCCTGGGAACCTGCATGTTTAATCTGGGAGACAGGTTCATGACACCACGGGGGCTCCAGATTTCCAAGGGTCAGCGTCCCTTGGGGGAACTTACCTGCGAAGGTGTTTGCTGGGTGGTAACCACATGGTCAAGTGCAGCCCAGGTGGGCAGGTTCAAACAGCCCATTTCAATCTCCCCGGAGAGGCAAATGAGGCGCTTTCGTGTAGCAACAGAGTATTTGATATTATAAAGCGTGACACGGAACAATTTCATTGGATTTAAAACGTGTATGGAACGTTTGTTCTCCGCCCATTATCTTCCCTGTCAAATAGAACCTTAACAAGGATTACGGCTCAGATAACATCGCATAGCTACATTGTAAATATTTTGTTAATGGGAAGGTCTGCACTGGCGATGAGCAGAGACGGGCGGGGCCGGGGTCCTCACTCCCTCTGCGGATGAGACGGATGAGACGTGGGGGCGCTCGGAAGGGCCCGGCGCTC
The DNA here is from genome assembly GCA_963575035.1 of Avahi laniger. Classification (NCBI taxonomy): domain Eukaryota; kingdom Metazoa; phylum Chordata; class Mammalia; order Primates; family Indriidae; genus Avahi; species Avahi laniger. Next base: position 112,779 of record CAUYSK010091858.1, read on the forward strand.
TTGGCAGAGACGCATTTATAGAACATGCCTCTTCTCTCCCCAAAACCGCTGTACCGTGGAAATGCAAAAGGACATTATTTCTGGCTGTGTCTCGTTTCCCGAGTTTCGAGCGGCGCGTTTTTGCTGCCTGGCGCCCAGCTCCACGGAAGGCAGAAGGTTGGCGCAGTGGCTGGGGAAGCAGCTGCCGAGCCCGCCTTTCCAGGGCCCCATCCCGCGTCCCTCGCGGCCCATGTTGCTGTGGGGCAGCTTCGCGCGTGTCTGGTCTGTGCCTGACACCTCCCGAGAGGAGGCCCAAGGTCTCACCCAGGCGTGGGCAGCTGTGAGGTCACAACAGCCGGCTCCTGTCTCTCCTTCCGGGTTGGGCCGGGCAACCCACAACCCTGTGCCTGGGGTGGGAAGGGGCGACCGTGCAGCTGGACCCAGGATGTGTCAGGCCTCACCCGCTTCTCCAGCCTGGAGCCCGAGGAGACGCTCTGAGCTCACGGGAGAGGCAGCAGCGCCTCTGGCTGCCCCCGACTTCTCCCTGCCAGGGTCTGGGGCAGCCCGGCCGAGCGGGAGGAGAGCCAGGCAGCTGGCGCAGGGCAGGGGGCGGGTGGGAGGGTGGGTCATGGCAGGCGAGTCGTTGTCTTGGCTTTTCCCGGTGTTCTGGTCGGTCTGCAGCAGTGAGAACCCGAAGGCGGAAGGTGCCTTCTTTCCTCTCTGTGTTTTGACTCCAGTGCGGTATTTACAGAGGCTCTGGCTGACTCATGGGTGGGAACGCCTGGCGGCATTTGATTAATTCATCCTGTGAATGTGGTCGGCTGCGTCATGCAGACACCTGTGTGAGCATCGGAGTGCCTTGGGAAGCCCAGTGTGGTCCCAGGGCCCAGCCGGGTTTGGGAGGGTCACAGCACAGTGGCTCTGTCGTCCGAGTCTGTTGATGGAGTCCTCTCTGTGCCGGGCTCTGCAGTGCCAGCGGGGCAGACTACACCCACCCTGGGCACTGGACGCATTACCAACGCCCTTGTCCAGAGCAGGGGCGCTGGCGTGGGACGATCTGGAGTTGCTGCTCCCACAGTGGCCCTGGGGGAGCGAGGCTGAGGCAGGGCAGCTGCTTCCGGAGGCCAGGCCTCCACACCACCCCTGCCCCGTCCGTCGCCTCAGAACCGGCGCAGGGATGGAGACCCAGAGCCCCCCATTGTCCGGAGTCTGAGCAGCCTCTGGGGTCCCAGCCCCAGTCCTCAGCTCCGTGACACTAAGCGTGTCCCGTGGCCAGCAAGATCTGTTCCCCTCCGCAGTATGGAGATGGCAGGTCTCCCTCCCTGAGGGCTGAAGACCCAGCAAGGTGGCATGTGAAAGCGTGTGGCCAGGCACCCGGGCCCCAGTCCTGGAGCTGCGGGCTGGCGGCACAAGCGGAAAGTGCTCCAGATTCCGGGGCAAGAGCCGGTGCCCGGGCCAGGGCTGGTCCATTTCCACATGGCTCCGGCTGTGGGTGGCGACCCGAGCTCCCCAGCAGTGCCCGCCCCCGAGCCTGTTCCCCCAAAGCCGGAGAGGGCGAGCTGACCTTTGTGCCAGTCATTTCCCGTTAGGCAGTGGTTCAATTCGATACATTTTTAGGGTTTGTTTGGGGATTTTTTTCCCTTATTGGCCTTTACTTTCTTATGTGTGGCCAGAGACCTTTTGGCAAAAGGCGTGTTTTAAAAATTGAATAAATAAATGATGGAACGGGTTATTGAAAGCTGTAGGCTCATGGGGGAGGGGCGGCACACGAATGTGAGTTACCCGCCGTCGGTGTCTATTAACAGGGTGTCGGGCGATTGGATTGTGTCACGGCGTATTTGATACTTGAGCAGCGATGGGTGGACGGGGCCGGAACATGAGTCATCCCAGGTAGCCTGGCCACGGGCTCCGTTTCTTCTAAGTTATCTTCCTCCTTCCCGTCTTCCCTCAGACACAGAGAAGGGATTACACAACTTGCTTTATCTAGTTCTTACATTTTAAGATAGAAGCAGATACCAGCACAGGGCTGACGGCTATAAAATTGTGATCAAAAGTCCGTAAAATTATGAAATTTAGGTTTTCTTGACAAGAGAGGACTCGCAATGACTTTTTTTCTTAAAGGAGCTGGACAGCTTAAAGACTGAGCCGCGCAGAAGTGTGAGACACTCTTGTGGGGGGGAAATGGAGTTACGTGCTTGAAAGGCTAATGGCCGGTAAACGTCAATCCCGACCTTCCTGGCTAATGAAAACAGCTCATAGGACATGAAGTGTCATGCTGCCGGAATTGCAGGGCCCTTCAAGTCCGTTTGGAAATGGAGGGGGGGTCGGTGAGCCTCAAGTGTTTCCTCTTGGCGGTTGAGTGACGGCCCTGGCTGGGCGGCAGAGGCAGCCCCAGAGTGGCGAGCGTGTCTCAGGGTATTTTTGGTTCAAGCATTTAGCACGTCCTCTGGATTTGTGCTCCTGGGAACTGCAGGCACATCTTTATTGCAGGAGATCCGGCCACCTTGATACGCGTGCACTTGTGAGTCTACGACACGGCCCTGCAGGGGGGATGTAAATACTGTAGACACAACATTCTCTGAAAATCCCAGCTTTTGGAACAGGATGGCAGTGACAGGCTCTTGTTGCAGCCCCATGAAATGAGAATGGGGCTATCTTCACTTTTTAGGTCGGAATTTCAGCACACAGAGATTCTAGAACTTTCTGGGGCTTTAAGGGATGCACCGGGAGCTGGGAGATTGAGGACTTCCTGATCTCGACATCTGCACCCCGCTGCCCTGTCTTGCTTGCTTCACTTGGGGTGCAAGTTGGGCAGAGCGGGGCCCTTGCAGTCAGGCAGACGTGCGGAGCCTGGCTTCAAAAGTAATTGCCCGCCGCGTGTTAATTTCCCAGTGCCCTTTGGGTCTGGCGCCTTCCACCGTATTAAATCGAGCGCATTGACAGGGGCGCTCCTTCTTCCTGAGTGATGGACCACAGCTCTCCGCAGCCAGCGTCGCTGAATCAGCGCAGCAGCGGGCCAGGGGCCGTCTCTGTGAGTTACCCTGTGGGCTGGCACGGAGCCACGGAGCCACGGGCCGGACTCTGCCGTCTTACAGCAGGGGCCCTGGCCTGGGGGTGCACCCGTCTGTGCTCACATCCTCAGAATCTGCCCTCTCACCCCATGCTGCCTCGGTGGCTCTCTCTGTCGTCCTAATCCAGTGTGTGAGGCCACCTGACCTTAAAATAAGAATTAGCTGTTTCAGCCCCATCAACCTGGGGGTTGTACCTTCCCTGGGAACATGAGGAAAGGTGCCAGGGTGCCAACAAGACGGTGCTGTCATGATGAGAGAGAATCCTGGTTTTACCTTTGCATACTGGAGGGATAAAAACAGAGTGGGGCTGAGTTCTCCCCTCGACGGGCCCCGGATGGGTCTTCTGGGGGCAGGTCGGACTCTGGGGCTGACCTGCGTGGGTTTGTGCATCCTGTGTTTTAGCGAGGCAGCTGGCGGGCGCGGCCAGGCCGGGGTGGGCAGGGAACAGCGCCTGGGAGAATGGCGGTGAGAGGGGCCAGGGGAGCAAGACGCAGCTCTTGTGCTTGGATGCTTCCTCCTTTCACTTAAAATTGGGTCCGTAATGGCTTTTCCTCCCTCTACAAAAGAAGCCCCAAGAAGAGCCCTTTTCATGCCGGGCCTTGTCCTCTTGGCAGCCCCGAGGCCCAGCCTGCTGGCGCTCAGGACTGTCAGAGACAGGCCCCATTGTTGGATTCTCAAAGGAGGATTCTGGAAGGATATCATTCTCCAGCGCAAATAAAAAGTCCTCCAGTGGCTTTCTAAGGTTGTGGCCTCGAAGAGGCACTAATTAATCACTTCCCCCAGCCCAGGGGAGCGGACGGCCTGCTCCTGAGATAAGGCGACTGTGCGGCCCTCAGTCTATCTGCTCCTCTCTGCCAGGCAGAAAATCACATTGTCTCCTCACTTTGAAAGGTGCTTATTTTATCAGGAAGACATCCCCTCCAAGCACTTATCTGGAAATTGTCTTATTGCATTTCTCCCTTATCAGTTTTGAAATAATAATCTTTCCTTCTTGCTTAAATGCCATGTGGGTCAGAACTTCTGTTATTGGAAAATGGCATTGTCCTTGAGCGCATTGTTTACTGCAGATGTTCCTGGTCGCCCCGGAGACGGCGATGCCCAGGGGATACTGTGTGCGGCCCGGGACACTCATCTGTGCTTTTCTGAAGGAATCCTGGACTCTGAGCTGCACTGGGGTACAGGCAGATGCTCATCTATTTATTTCCTGACATACTGCACCGTTAATCTCAACTTGCCCTCTCCCTGCGGAACTGCTGTTGGAGAGACTGTAGCCTCTCTCCAGGAAGTTATTTGATTTTTATGTAAGAAAAAGGATTAATGTGGCTGGATTTTGATAAGGCTGGCCGCCTCGAACGGCAGCGACACTCTCGTCCCGCTCATATCACTGACAGTTGGTTCGTTACGCAGGAGTACTGCAGAGCGGCGATACCGGACGTGCAGAGATAATTGTAGTTTTGCTGTTTAAAAAATAAGTCTGGTGCTTTGCAATGTTAAAATGATAACCTGTTTAGGGAAACTCGCAGGGCCCGACTCCTGGCACAGAAAAACCTCTTCTAGCAGCTTGACTTGGATTTTATTAATCTACTTCTATTTTCCTGAGTATAAATTAAAGTCTTGTTGCTGTTTGAACTCTTAAGCTGGAACTTAAGCCCAGAAGTGCATGTCTGCACTTTCGAACTAAAGGCATTTCCAGCATCATGCCTCTGCTCTTCCACGATCTCAGGCTCTGAGATTAGATGCACTCGGGTAGACGCCGTGTAAGTAGCTTGCTCTGTGGTGGGTGTTTTTGATCAACGTGCTAATCTTGGTGTTTACCTGGGCTTCAGGGAAGAGAAGATTAGGAGGCCACACTTGAGCAGTGGATAAAGGCCACGCCATGTCCTGCTGTCTTCCCGTCCCCTCCAGGGAAATGACAGGGCTGTGCCTGGGATCCACATGCCCTTCTGGGGCTGGTGTTCTGTGACTCTCTTGCTTTGCTGTTTCCCTATGTCCAAGTCTGCTGTTTTGAAGGGGTGGACATCCATGGAGGGCCAGGGTGGTGGAATCCCCCACCTTTCCCCCTGGAAGACTGGGCCTGTCATTCTACCCCAGTGGCTCTAAGAAAGCCGCAGAGTCAAGGGCTGTTGAGCGGAGGGAGGTGTGGGGGCCAGCAAGATCCCGCGCTTTTCATCAGCCCATCCCGTTGTTCATTTTGCTGTTATCACTAGTGTTTTACTTCATAGACACCTGTGGGTTCCTAGATACCAGAGCAGGTATAGCCATCTTTGGCCCATGAAGTGGGGATCCTGGAGACTCTCGGGTCCCCCAAAACCTTTGAAGGCTCCTGCTGTCCACAGGGTCAAGTCCAGGTGGACCACGCCGGGCCCTCCATGCCGAGGTCGCCAGGCCTCCCTCCCTTTTTCCCTATACCACGCCCACTCCCTTCCGGGCACCAGCCCTGAACCACTGCCGAGGCAGCTAGAAGTTGCCCTTCTCTGCTCTGTTCCTGTGTTTTGGCTGCACCCTCTGCCTGACTTGTCCTTTCACCTGGGAGAATCTTCCAGGGCCTTCTAATTCAAATGTCACTTCTCCGTTGAGAAGTCCTTTCCCTTTCCTTCCACCTTAGCTAAGTCAAATTAATTCCTTCCACCTCTGTTGTCTCATAGTTTTATTAAAATGTGTAACGATATAATGCGTATTATGCCCTTTGCTGCATCTGCCGAGTTGTAGCCTTATTGTGACTCGTGTGTGTGTGTGTGTGTGTGTGTGTGTGTGTGTGTGTGTGTGATGGAGAGAGAGACAGACGCCCCTGTGCACCCACACGAAACCTCCTCCCAGGAAGGAATCTTTGAGAGGCAGAGAGATGAGCTTTGTCCCACCTCCTGGAGGGGAGAGGCTGGAACCGACAAGCAGGAAAATATGAGAGCAGTATAATTGGGGAAGGGCAGGCATAAAATGGAAAAGCCCAGGTATTTTTTATTTTGCACCTGTGTATTAGGGCTCACTCGGTTTATTTATTAAGCTGTTATCAAAGTAAAGTAAGACAAGTGGGTCTTAGTCTAATGAAATTGGCCCTCTGTGGGCTGTGTTAGCTTCAGGTATCCAGAGCATAATTGGATAACAATGACAATTACTGCGTGGGGAGTTTTAGTGCTGGACAGCCTCTCCTCTGGCACCTCCTGCACAGCACAGCTCACGATGCCGGGTGCAGCAGGCAGAGGCCGGCGGTTCCACTGGGTTCCTGCCTGGACCTGCAGCGTGGGTGCTGGTCAGGCCAGACGGGCCCTCGAATTCCAGCCCTGGCGTTGCTCTCGGAGGCAGGGCCTTGGTTACGAGCTGGGCAGGAAGCGCGTCTATTGCCGTTTGGTGACTCGCTCGGTGGCTGGTCCAGGCATCTGTGAGCCAGGCAGTTGCTTGTCTGGGGCTCGGGGGCTACTGAGACCCGCCTGTGACTGCTGCCTCATTTATTGAAGTGTTGGACTCACTGCTCCTCCCTGCCACCACCTTTCAGGGTAGCCCTGTCTGCCTGTATCACTTCGAGGCTGAGAATCTCTGTGACATTATACTGAGCTGCAGGCACCGAGATCTACAAGTGCCCTGTGCTTAAGTGCGCAGGGATCAAACCACTTGACCGATACCATGCATCGATTTCTCCTCTCGGTGCTTGGCTGAGCCTAGGCCTCCCCGATGACCTGGCATGGGAGTTCCCATCCTAGGCACCGAAAGGATGCGCTGGTAGGTTGAGGACGTGGATCGCTTTTATGGTTCATGGTGACCTCAGGCCGCGGCCTCCTGGGCTGGCGGTGGGGCTGGGCGGTGGGCACCCCTTTTGCTCTGAGCACCAGAGGCTCAGCCCCGGGGAGCAGCTCGGCTTCCCCTCAGTTTTCTTGAAGCATTTGCAGTAATCGTTCCGAGAGGGTTCAAGATGCCAGAGAAGTAGAGGCCGATTGGAAGGGAGCTGGGGAGAGAATGAGAGTGGTCTGCAAAGCATGTTTTCTCTCCTCTAGAACGAGAATGAGGAGTTGACACTTTGCCGGGTCCCCTCACAAGCCCGTGGGCTGCAACGGCTTAGTGGAAGGACAGCGCCCCCAGCAGTAAGGCCTGCACGGCCGACCGTGTCAGTCACCTGGAGGTGTTGATTGGATGCACTTCTCCTCCGAAGTGGGGGCTGGCCTCAGATTGCAGGGGCGAGGACCCTCGTTTGGGGAGACTCAGGATTAACTCCCGAAGTCTTTGCCACGGCAGGTTCAGCAGCGCAGCGGAGGGTGGACGTGCGTCTGCCGAGGGGCGGTGGGACCAGCCGGCCAAGGCTGGTGGGGGGCTTAGTGCTCCCGCCTCTCATGCCAGGAGCCTCCCACATGCCTTTACTTCTAGGGACGAGAAGTCAAGTGGCCGTGACAGACTTTCCTGAGAGCTGATCCATCAGGTTTCCACTAAGGCCTTTAAATCATGAATTTTGTTAAATGAACCTCTAGGAATATTCCACATGGAGGGCAGGGACTGGGCTCAGAGGGATGCAGAGAGGCGTCCGTCACGTTCTCCTGCCTGGCACGTGCCCCTCCCTGCCACCCACCTGGCTGGAATTCCTTGGCCCTTCCCTTTCCTGGGCGAGTTCCTGCCCAGCGCATCTCAGGCAGCGAGGAAACCTCCGCCCCTTCCCAGAGGGCCGACAGCACTGCCTCTCCGTGCTCTGTTCCTAGGGAACTACCCCGGGCGGTGTCTGTCTGTCTTTCTCCACCATGTGGCTCAGCTCCTGAGGTCGGGGTGGGGTCTTCCACCTCCCCCGAAGCATCTGCTGAGCCTGTCACCGTGGGTGCTGGCTCCCTAAGTGGGAGAAGTTCCTCCACCCCAAGTCTAGAGCAGGTTGCCCTTGGGACCTCCAGGACCTGGGCGGTGAGGGACAAATGGAATGGGCCTGGACTATGAAGGGCCACTAAGCTGAGACTAGGGAGGCCTGGCCCCTCCAGGGTGCCCCCAGCACCATGGCCCCTGCACCCTGGAAATGCAGCCTCAGCCTCTGCTCCGGTTTCCATGAAACATGGGCTATGACCTTGATGTGAGATCCCCCTTCTCGTAACATTCTCTGAGTAAAACAGTTCTAGTAACAGGGGCTCCCGTGGGAGCTCTTCCTGAGGATAACTAACTGGAAGGAAAGGGGAGAGCTCCCCTGGGGCCTGCCGCTTGCAAGGGGACGTCCTCCTCAGGCAGGAGACGACCAGGCCTGGCGGTGGTAGTCAGTAGACTTCATCCCGTGGCTGTCGGTGGCCGGGGATGGCGGGGAGCGTGGAGAAAGTGGACTTGAACTGCGTCTGGGTCAGATACAAAAGCCACCCAAAGCACCCAGCTTCCTCTCGGGCGCGCCCCAAGGCTGGAGGACTCCGGGTGGTTCCAGGTGCACAGGGCCCTTTGTGGGACAGTGAGTCCCGCAGCGCAAAAGTGACACTGTGTTAGGGTCTCTTCAGTGTGAGGGCCGGGCAGGCAAGTCTCTTTTTCACAGGGAAGGCCAGCCCCAGGGATTTAGCAAGGATTTAATGGCATTATTTTGCCTTTTCTGTGTTTATTTGTAAGCACAACATTATGGCAGTGGTAGAAACTTCTCTTTGAATCCATGTGCTTACGTAAGACAAGAGGACCACGAAAATCCGCTAGAGGTCCTGCAATCTAGCAGCAGGGACGTGGGGCGACGGCAGTTCCGGCTGCCCTGGGCGAATGCAGCCCTGTGACGTCATGCGTGAAGTATCGGCGTGCT